>VCJN01000553.1:0-45218 GCA_006384855.1 Tetraselmis striata | reverse complement strand
TCAATGAGCGCATGTCTGACTATAATGACAGTATGGTCAGGGCAACGACCCCTAGACCTCATGATAATGACGCAACGGTACAGGGCACATTTTTGAGTCAAAACGGTCCAATTCTTGGACTCAAAAATGTGCCCCCCACGTGATCGCTTAGGCTGGGATATGTACCCATTTTTCGGTCACATTTCAGGTGCAATGCAATACTATACGAGAGTATTAGAAATGGCACATCGGCGTGTCCTCTTCGCGCCCTCAGTTCGCGTAAAGTACTATCCGCCTCACCCTTGGAAGATTGCGGACGCGAGGGCATGGCGACCTGCGTTTTCAAGCTTTTCAAGCCTGGAAATCGAGCCTCACTCGCGCAGAGAGAAGACGCCCCCGGCCTACGAGTCTATCGCCGACCTCAGAGATTGTGTTCGTCGCAACGAGATGCTACCTCTGAACCCTGCTGACAGCGACGCGGCGTTGGGGCGAGATGTCGGCGCAGGCGGCGGTGCGGGCTTCGCGTCCCGAGATGAGGGCTCCTTAGGCGGAGATGCGGGTCGGGGAGGCGGAGGATGCGGCACCGCCACGTGAAGATGTGGCCCTGCGACTCCACCAGCGGCACCCGAAGGCGCCTGACGGCTTGACGGGGCTTCGCGTTTCGGCTTAGGCGCCTGGAAGGGGTCGTCGTCCTCCAACTCTTTCGCCATCTTAAAGGAGGAGGTCGGCCCACGCTTCTTGGAATGCTTTTTGCGCAGCTTAATGGGCGACAAGCTGCTGCTCTTGCCTCAATAGGCGGAGATGCGGGTCGGGGAGGCGGAGATGCGCGGCACCGCCACGGGAAGATGTGGCCCTGCGACTCCCACCAGCGGCACCCGAAGGCGCCTGACGGCTTGACGTGGCTTCGCGTTTCGGCTTAGGCGCCTGGAAGGGGTCGTCGTGCTCCAAACTTTTTCGCCATCTTGAAGGAGGACTCGGCCCGCGCTTCTTGGAATGCTTTTTGCGCACGCTAATGGGCGACAAGCTGGTCTTGCCTGCCGTGCTCAACGCACCGTGCGGGCGCTTCGTCGCACTCGAAGGCTGAGGCTCACTCGGCGGCTTGGCAGTCTCCAAGGGACCAAGCCTGCTCGGGGGAGGGACGGAGCTGCTCGAAGCTCGATCAAGGAGACCTGCTGCAGCGCCGTTTTGGGAGCCATCTCCGCGGACCCCGGTGGCGGTGGTTGAGATGCGGGCTTAGAGGACCCGCCAGCCTGACGCGGCGCCGCTACGACCTGGTAGTAGCGGTCGTCGACCAAGGACGGTGGGGGTAAAGAGCCGGCTCGGCAACCTTCCAGTATGAGGATTTTTATGACAAAAAGGGGATTTAATTGCCCATATGCTTTACAATACTATACAGATTGCAAGGCAGTACCACTAATGCCCTGATATTTGCTGGCGGCACGCCGCAGATTGCTGCAGCGCTGCACCGCAGATGCTGCCTTAAGGCATGCTTCCATTGTCTAGATGGCTGCAAACCATTTATTAGTATGCGGGGCTGCATGGCATAGAAGGGATTGAACACGCACCGGCTTGACGATACTATACGGACTGCAAGGCAGTAGGGCTAATACCTGATATTGCTGGCGCACGCCGCAGATTGCTGCAGCCATTTGCCTACATGGCTGCAAACCATTTCGTATGCGGGGCTGCATGGCATGAAAGGGATATGAACACGCACCGCTTGACGATACTATACGGACTGCAAGGCAGTAGGGCTAATGCCTGATATTTGCTGGCGGCACGCGCGCAGATTGCTGCAGCGCTGCACCGCAGATGCTGCCTTAAGGCATGCTTCAATTTGTCTAGATGGCTGCCAAACCATTTATTAGTATGCGGGGCTGTATGGCATAGAAGGGATATGAGCACGCACCGGCTTGACGATACTATGCAGATTGGCAAGGCTAGTAGGGCTAATGCTGTATATTTGCTGGCGGCACGCCGCAGATTGCTGCAGCGTGCACCGCAGATGCTGCCTTAAGGCAGTTTTAATTGACTGGATGGCTGCAAACCATTTTATTAGTATGCGGGCTGTATGGCATGAAAGGGATATGAACACGCACCTACTTGACGATACTATACGGACTGCAAGGCAGTAGGGCTAATACGTTATATTTGCTGGCGGCACGCCGCCAGATTGCTGCCAGCGCTGAACCGCAGATGCTGCTTAAGGGCATGCTTCAATTGTCTAGATGGCTGCAAACCATTTATTAGTATGCGGGGGCTGCATGGCATGAAAGGGATATGAACACGCACCGGCTTGACGATACTATTACGGACTGCAAGGCAGTAGGGCTAATGCCTGATATTTGCTGGCGGCACGCCGCAGATTGCTGAAGCGCTGCACCGCAGATGCTGCCTTAAGGCATGTTTTAATTGACTGGATGGCTGCAAATCATTTATTAGTATGCGGGGCTGTATGGCATAGAAGGGATATGAGCACGCACCGGCTTGACGATACTATGCAGATTGCAAGGCAGTAGGGCTAATGCCTGATATTTGCTGGCGGCACGCCGCAGATTGCTGCAGCGCCTTGCACCGCAGATGCTGCCTTAAGGCATGCTTCAATGTGTCTAGATGGCCTGCAAACCATTTATTAGTATGCGGGGCTGCATGGCATGAAAGGGATATGAACACGCACCGGCTTGACGATACTATACGGACTGCAAGGCAGTAGGGCTAAGCCTGATATTTGCTGGCGGCCACGCCGCAGATTGCATGCAGCGCTGCACCGCAGATGCTGCCTTAAGCATGCTTTCAATTGTCTAGATGGCTGCAACCATTTCTTCGTAGTGCTGGGCTGCATGGCATGAAAGGGATGTGCACACCGCAGCCGAGGCCTTGGACGAACTATTACCGGACTGCCACCAAGGCAGTAGGGCTAGATGCCTGATATTTGCTGCGCGGCACGCCGCCAGATTGGCTTGCAGCGCTGGCACCGCAGATGCTGCCTTAAGGCATGACTTCAATTGTGCTAGATGGCTGCAAACCATTTTATTAGTATTGCGGGGCTGCATGGCCCATGAATAGGTGATATGAACACGCACCGGCTTGACGATTTACTATACGGACTACAAGGCAAGTAGGGCTAATACGTATATTTGCTGGCCCGGCACGCCGCAGATTGCTTGCCCGCGCTTGCACCGCAGATGCTGCCTTAAGGCATGCTTCAATTGCCTGGATGGCTGCAAACCATTTATTAGTATGCGGGGCGCATGGGCATAGAAGGGATATGAATACGCACCTGCTTGTCGATACCATACAGTTTGCAGGGCAGTAAGGGATAATACGTTATATTTGCTGGCGGCACGCCGCAGATTGCTGCAGCGCTGCACCGCAGATGCTGCCTTTAAGCATGCTTTGATGGCCTAGATGGCTGCAAATCATTTATTAGTATGCGGGGCTGCATGAATCACCAACATGCGCCGGTCGCCGCGCGTTGGCGCGTTGGCGCCCCGCTGCGCCGGCCGCGGCGCGTTGGCGCCCCGCTGCGCCGGCCGCGGCGCGTTGGCGCCCCGCTGCGCCGGCCGCGGCGCGTTGGCGCCCCGCTGCGCCGGCCGCGGCGCGTTGGCGCCCCGCTGCGCCGGCCGCGGCGCGTTGGCGCCCCGCTGCGCCGGCCGCGGCGCGTTGGCGCCCCGCTGCGCCGGCCGCGGCGCGTTGGCGCCCCGCTGCGCCGGCCGCGGCGCGTTGGCGCCCCGCTGCGCCGGCCGCGGCGCGTTGGCGCCCCGCTGCCCCCGGCCGCCAGGCGTCTGTATGGCGCCCCGCTGCGCCGGCCGCGGCGCGTTGGCGCCCGCTGCCCCTGCCGCACTGGGCGCTTTGGCGCCCCGCTGCCCCGGCCGCGGCGCGTTGGCGCCCGCTGCCCCGGCCCCGCGCTATGCAAGGAAGTGCGGTTTTGTGAAATCGACGGACGGGAGCGATTAAACTCTTATCTGCGGTTGAGAATGATTTGTTGTGATAGTGATTTATGATTAATGAGGTATTGTCCAGGAGCTATGGCAGCGAATTTCAAGCTGCATGAATCCCTTGTCACGGACCCAGACACGAACCACGTTGCTTGCACGAGGTGCTCCGAGAGGATGCGCCCTTAAAGTCGCCGAATCTCTTCCGACGACCAACCACAAGGCGCGTCCGTTGGTGTCGGGGTTCTGGGTGCTTTGGCGCGATGAGAAGGTACACGACCCGCTGTCAACAGGCTGTCGAAGTAGTCCATTCGCGGCAGGGGCCTTTTGCGTCATGTAGGTGCTCGGAATCTGCACGCGATAGATTACCGCCTTGGAGGCCGCCAGCAGCTATAGGAGCAAATTCAGGTGAGTGAACCAAGGCGACATGGCAACGACAAAGGGCTCCTTGCCTAGGGCAGCGTTACAAGAAGCTAGTGGCGACAGTACACGGGTTTGTACAACGAGAGATGCGGGCGTTCACCCTGCCCCCACTGCGGAGATGCGGGTAATCCCACCCTTTACGGCTGTCAATTCGATCCCTCCACCCTCCGCATCTCTTGCTCGCCAGTCGTGCCATGCGGTGGCCTCCAGCCACCGCTGCTTTGACGTCCGGGAGGACGTACCTGTCGTCCCCAATGTGGGCCTCCGGGTTCCAGTGCCGCGTCTCTTTCGCCGCCGTCCATGGTTCTCGCCGTCTCGCATACTCACGAACCCACGTTGGTTTGCCGAGGGTGCTCCGAGAGATGCGCCCTTAAAGTCGCCGAATCTCTTCCGACGACCAACCACAAGGCGCGTGTGTTGGTGTCGGGGTTTCTTGGGTGCTTGGACGCGATGAGAAGTACACGACCCGCTTTCAACAGACTGTGGATAGGTAGTTCATTTGCGGGCGGGGCCCTTGCGTCAAGTAGGTGCTCGGAATCTGCACGCAACAGATTTCCGCCTTGTAGGCCGGCAGCAGCGGTAGGAGCATATTCAGGTGAGTGAACCAAGGCGACGTGACAACGACAAAGGGATCCTTGCACAGGGCAGCGTTACAAGAGCTAGGAGCGATAGTACACGGGTTTGTACGCGAGAGATGCGAGCGCTCATATGCCCCACTGCGGAGATGCGGGTAATCCCACCCTCTACCTTTAAATTCTCTCCACCCTCCGCATCTCTTGCTCGTCAGTCGTGCCAGCGGTGGCTTCAGCCACCGCTGCTTTGACGTCCAGGAGGACGTACCCGTCGTCCCCAATGTGGGCCTCCGGGTTCCAGTGCCGCATCTCTCGCCGCCGCCATGGTTCTCGCTGTCTCGCATACACGAACCCACGTTGGTTGCCGAGGTGCTCCGAGAGATGCGCCCTTAAAGTCGCCGAATCTCGTCCGACGACCAACTTCAAGGCGTCGACAACTGTCACATACTCGCCCCCTCCTGACGGCAGTGAGTGGCGCGCAGCAATTGAGAAAGATGATGAGGAGCAGCCCCCCCCCCCCCTCCCCCACCACGCTGTCGACATTGGCAGGACCCGAGCCGTAGTCCGGGTCTGCCATGACGAGGGCTTTTGCCGGCCATTTTACCAGAGGACGAGATTCGCATCTGCCGGTGAGCTTCTTGGACATACTCGTTGCAAATCCCCCGCAACTCGTTGTACACAAGCCGGTGGTCTTCAGAGGCCAAGAAGGCCCGCATGTTCACCGTCTGCCTCTCGCCCCTGCCCCTCTCTTGCAGTCTGAGGTCATTGGGTATTCGCGGATCGTGCATGATGTGTTAGAGGTCGTTGGCTAGACAAGGACGAAAACACGAAGCGGGTGGGAAACGGGGCGGGTGTCACCACTCATGTCGAGATGCGCGACGGCGAGGTGCGCTTACCGCAGCCCACGGCGCCCTGATGAGGGAGATGCAAGCGAAGATGCGAGTCCGCGTACCGTTGGAGTCGCTCCTGGGAGAGGGACCAAAGGTGGCACACCTTGAGGCTTGGGGGGTCAGGCTGAGGCTCGCCGTGAGGCGAAGGCTGCGAATATCTCCGGCCCCGGGCCATAGCGGTCCGCTTCCATGTTGCCCACCGCCCGGGCTGCATGGGCCTCATGGGCTGAGTCGTGGGTATTGGCGCCTGAGACGCCCTCCTGCCGGGAACGCAAGTGCATCTGCGGAGAATCTTGCGCCATGGGGGTCACTAGCAGTGTGTCGAGAGCCCTGCTCGTTGGTCAAAGCCAAGTGCAGCCGCATATGTCCCCGCCACGCACAGAACTGTGCAAGCGGGGCAGATGTGCGTTTTGCTCTACGAGGACGGTCGCCATGCTTTTGTGCACCGAGAAGCGTTAAGATGCCTCAAAGAATACAAGCGCGAGGGAGCTTGCGAGGGGTAGAATGAGTGGGAAGCACAGTGGCGGCGTAGCATTCGAGGCCAGAAAAAAACGGTTGGCGTGGAAGGGTAGCGACGCATCTCGTCAAAGGGCGGTGGACAGGCGTTGTAAGTACATAGTGAAGGTTCATTTCACTGAACAGTACTCGTACAGTGTTGGCAAGAAAGGAAGCCAGTTTCACAGTACATTCGTACAGTGTTAGGCTGGACTCAAATTTGCACCCCCCCAAAAGGGGTACAATATTGAGTTAAGGGGGGTGCAGAGTTTTGAGTCCAGAAATGTGCCCATTTCGACTCAATAATCGCCCTTTTCCATGACGCAACAGTACCAACTCAAAATGATAATTACCCATCGTTCAATCAAATGCTTGGGAAGAACTGAATATGATATGGGGGCCGTTCACCCTTGATGGGGCACGGCAACAGCTGAACCACGAAAGTGCTTGATAATTACTGTTCCCCAACTAACTCTATTTTGATGCTGACATCACTAACCATCATGTGTGGCTAAATCCACATTTGAGAAAATATCCGACTTTATTGCCTGCTTCGAAAGGAAGCGCAGGCTGAATCCTTACAATATCTCGCTGTGTTCGCAATTCCCAAGTGGAAAAACAATGATAATATAAAACATATCTTGAAAACATACCGTAAAAATCCATCAATACCCTCAGGGTGCGTACCTTTGCGATATTCCTGATCAAACAACCATAATGAGCGGATACAATGGGTCCGACTCCATTCGCATTGATGTATATCTTGCTGATTATACTGTCGAAGACAGACTTGCGCGACAAAGCGCACAATGTGAAACCATCATATCAAATTCCAACTGCAAACTTTACTTCCTCAGACTGTTGAGCCAGATCTGTTGAAGGCCAAAACCAAAATACACAGTCAAAAACGATATCCTGTCTGATCAAGTTGAAATACTAATGACTAGTGCAGCCCAGCGAAGATTTATCTCGTGGGATATTGTGCAAAAATATGAATCTGCCGTGAAATTGCTGGACCAAGCAATAAAAATACAACTGGCAGATGGCACAACATATAAAATCTCTCGACACTATGTAACATTAACGCTTCATTTTGAGGCTGGTTATACTACAGAGGCTAATTTATTTGCCTTCCCCAGTAACAATAACTGGGATGTCATATTAGGCATTCCATGGCTCAGAAAACAATCCAGACATCCACTGGGATGATGGAACTATACATGAAAGACAAACAGATGCTACACTGTTCGGCTGTGAGATCCAACCCAGACCAGCAGTAGTTAGCATACTGTCAGCGAATCAGATGGCCTAAGCTGCTGCACATCTCTGCTGAACCAATCAAAAACGCAGAGGCAGCATCATTCTTTATAGCCACTCTGAAGAAGACTTTATTCCTACCCAGACATCACAAATGAAAACGGATGATCTGCAGGTACATACTGACTTTGGCCCACAATATGATGAAAAAATATTGAATATAATCAAACAATATGGCCATGATAAAGATACTTTGACTGACCTGCCACCGAGCAGAGGGAAGTTTGATCATAGTATACCAATTATACCTGATGCTAACCCGCCAAAAGGGCACATTTATAAAATGTCTCCTGCGGAGTTAACTGAGTTAAAAAAAACAACTCACACAGTACCTGGAGAAAAACTGGATTCGACCCAGTTATTCGCCATTTGCAGCTCCGGTACTCTTTGCCAGAAAATCTGATGGCACTCTCCGGATGTGCATTGACTATAGATCACTGAATAAAATAACACTGGGTACACAAATATCCCTTGCCCAGAATTGATACTATATTAGACCGTATTGCCTCTGGCAAATGCTGGACCTGCTTAGACTTGTCCAAAGCATATCATCAGATCCGAGTGAAAGAAGAGGATGTCTACAAGACATCCTTCATCACTCAGTTAGGTCAATTTGAGATGAGAGTCCTACCGTTTTGGGGCTGAAAACAGCACCAGGAGGATTCCAATCATATATTAACGCAGTGTTCAATGGCACTGCTGATCACACACACCAAGACACAAATATCCTTGATGATTTTGTGATCTGTTATCTTGATGATATAATCATATTCAGTGACACTCCGGAGCAACATATTGACCATATTGATCAGGTGCTTGCGAGACTGCACAAACACCATTTGTACCTGAATCCCCGGAAATCACAATGGGGCAAAAAGCAAATAATATATCTGGGCCACCGTATAACGGAAAAGGGTAAATTCCCTGACCCTGAAAAAATTAAAGCAGTCACAGAATGACCGGTTCCAAAATCTGTCACAGATGTCAGGGCCTTCCTAGGCTTTGTAGGATATTATCGATCATTTATTGAGGACTTTGCTGCAATAGCAAAGCCCCTATTTGATCTGACAAAAAATAATATATTTCCGGCCTGGACTGACACCCACCAACATGCTTTTGATCGCCTAAAATATAAAATGACACACGCCCCGATTCTAATGAATCCCATCACTGGCCCGGACGCAGAGTTCGTGGTCACAACTGATGCCAGCAAATATGCTGTGGGCGCAGTGCTCATGCAAAAAGACCCCAATGCCGGACAGCTGCGTCCTGTAGCTTACCTGGCAAAGGTCTTGAGGGGTGCGCAACTGCGCTATTCCACCTATGATACAGAATTTTTGGGAGTAGTAATTGCTCTCCAACATTGGCGACATTATTTGGAAGGGTGTAAACATTTCACCGTAATTACTGACCATACTACCCTCCGTCATCTGCCGACGCAAGAAAAGCTCAGCAGAAAACATGCTGGCTGGTCCCAAATTATATCACCATATATGGACAACATGGACATTGTCTATAAAAAGGGATCTCAAAATATGGCAGATGCACTGAGCAGGAGACCAGATCTAAAAGATCTGAAGGCATCACTGGATGCATACTATATGCAAACCTTTGAAGAGGATTTGGAGCACATTACTGAATGGCTCAATCTTACCACTGTCTCGATACAGTTGGATAAACAATTCCTCAACAATATAAAATTAAAGTATATGCAGGATCCAAAACTAAACAAAGATAAGCTACCCCCTGGAGTACGATATGATAACTATACTGAATTATATATGGTAGCTGATAAAATATATATTCCTGCAGATGATGAGCTCAAAAAGGGCATCATCAAAGAACATCATGATATTAAGACGGCTGGCCACAACGGTATTCTCAGAACTGAGAAATTGATCAAAAGAAATTTTTGCTGGCCGCACATGCACCAAAATATAAAAACATATATCCGAAACTGTAAAGTCTGTAAGCTGACAAAGCAGCATACACAGGCTCCAGCAGTGGCCTTGCAACCACTGCCAACACCTACTATACCATGGGAATATTTCAGTCTGGACTTTATCACAAATTTGCCATCAGTGGATGGTTATGACTGTATTGCCACTTTTGTGGATTTATTCACAAAGCAGGCTCACTTTGTACCCTGCCAAAAAGCCATCACGGCTCCGGAATTGGCACAATTATACATTAAAAACATATACAAACTCCACGGTCTCAGTACTTGCATGGTAGGAGACCGGGACACAAAATATACATCATCATATTTCCAAGAACTGTTCAAACAGCTTGGTACAACATTGAACCTCAGTACTGCTTATCATCCGCAGACTGATGGACAGACTGAAATATTGAATAAAATAATTGAGCAGTTGCTGCGAGCTTTCTGCTACAATAACCAGCAGGACTGGGTAAACTACCTGTCACTTGCTGAGTTCAATTACAATAATACGGAATCATCAACAACGAAGTTTACTCCATTCCAGGCAATATATGGCTTCCATCCTCGGTTGCCCATAGATATTGTAAACCCCAAAACTGGAGTGAGAGAGACAACAATAGACATCCTGTCAAAAATTCAGGATATACACAATCTGGTGCATGAAAACATTATAATTGCCAAAGAATACCAACGGCATTACCATGATAAAAACAGAAAACAGCCGATCACATTTCAAATCGGTGATAAAATAATGATAAAAACAGACGATATGATTATACGCGGACAAAAATGTCCCAAGCTCAAACAACGATATGTAGGACCATATGAGGTCATCGAACAGGTGAATCCTCAGGCCTACAAAATACAATTACCACCTGAGCTTGAGTGCCACCCAGTATTCCATGTCTCCAAGCTGAGACCCTGGGACACCGTATCTGCACAAACTGATATTCCTAATGCCTTGATTGGCAGACAGACACGCAGAACGGATGATCCGATCATTGCGGACATCACTGACTGTAAATTGGCACTATATCCCAGACTATATGCAAAGGGCAAAGCCTTGCTATTTAAAGTAAGGTTTCACAATTTCCCCGCAACCGGAGATGACTGGATGCCCTATGAAACAATGCGGTATTCACCGCTAATGCAGCATTATATGCTGTCGGAACAATATAAACATATCTCGACCTCACCAGCATACATTGCTGCTAAGGCGAGCTATCCACAACGGTTCCCACCGTGAATCTGTTGACTCAGATTCATCAGAGCGGGGTGGAATGTGAGGATATATCCTATACCCTCACTAGCCCTAATCATCATAGCACATTAGGCGCGTAGCGCGCGCCCGTCGGATGACGGGCTGCCCCCGCGCCCTGTCGGCCGCATCGCGCCGCCTGATATATCAGGCACGGCGCCTGCTGGCCTGTAATCAGATTATACTCGACCACCACCATAGCGGAATAGCCACCACCAGCGCACATTCCCTCACAGTACCTATAGTGATGATAATTCTCCACGTGTACGCGAGGTACGACCTATAATACGGAGCAGATATGAAATAATATCGGCATCAGTACCGGTAGTACCGACACGGTACGGGTTACGGCGATTATCAATAGCAGTAGGAGCGAAGCTGACGAAACAAAGCACTAAGTACTGTTTGCTCAGAAACCCGGCCATGGCCGGAGAACGTCCAAAATATTTCGCCGAAGTCTTGTCTTAGTTTCAGCTCCGACAGGCGGCATAGCGGGCGGCGGTTTTCACATGTAGTAATATCGGAATATTATCCGACGACGGGAAATGGCGATTGCTACCTGTCGTAATGGTACAGGTACGAGTACCTGCACGGCAGCAACCCAAAGTACATTCCTTGTATTATATATGCCCAGTTCATTCCTTGTCCGCTCGCGCGGTTATTGAACGGTCGTCTCGTACCAGGCAGGTAATCCTTACGCAAGAGATCGTCCCGGGATCGAATCCTGGTCGATGTATCTCGGCAATATATCGGCCCGGCGTGTCCCGGGTTTTACACCCGGATGCATTATTAGCCCTTGGGGGATGTATAATTACATGAGCTAGCAGCAGAAGGCGGATCGAACCTTGGGGGATCGAACGACGCAATGGTCTAAGGGCTTTGCCAGATCTGCTGGTGTGAATTACAGAAAGGGCAAATCCATCAGACCTACTTGCCAGACCTCCTGGTACGACCACAGTTGGCGCAAGACGTCGACGTGATGGGTGATGGGGCGGCTTCGGGTGATGTCCCGGGGCGAATAACTTAACTTTACCTTAAGCGATCCCAGTAGGATAACATTTCATCGTTTCAACATTATATTGCATTAAAACCGATTGATAATGGCCTAATCCTGTGCTAACGCGGTCAGTGCCAGCCCGGCTGCTACGAGCAAGGATTACCTGTAAGTTCCTTAGTTGGCCTTGTGGCGGAATCGGCGCTACCGGCACCTGCAGCTCCAGAAATTTCCGGAATCATCGTGCGCCGATCCCCTTGCACCTTGCCGAGGGGGCGAGGTGACAGGCGCGCGGCCGACTGCATGGGGATGGCTAGGAGACGAAACATGTTGGTGGCTTACAACGGAGTAAGGCACCGAACGATGGTAGCCGCATGGTGCCATATAGTCAGCATGTTATAGGCGTGCACTACTAACCCTCTATCCTATGGCGTACTGGCAATGTCGTGCTATGATAGCCCCTCTCGGACATTGGCCGTAGTAGTATTGGGTTTGATCCCCATACACCGTCTCCGGAATACGAGGGTGTGTGTAGTGGGCTGAGCATTCCCCGATGCAAGAAATTCAACTCCGTGGTAGAAAGATTCCGTACATAAGAATCCAGATGGACAACACCGTCCGGGAGAACAAGAATTATAGGAACGTGGCGGCCCTCTGCGATTGGCTTGTGTCTATCGGCATCTGCGACGTCATTCATTTGGTCTTCCTGCCTGTCGGGCATACTCATGAACGGGTTGACCATATCTTTAGCCGCATCAGTCTTGCGCTATCTCGCAGCTCCTCCTACACAGTCGAGGCCTTTCTTGACTTGGTTGCGAAGGCATTCTCGCCCACTCCGGAGATTGCAGAGCTCTCATTCTCCCTCAACTTCTCTGAGTGGTTAAGGCCCCATTTCCAAGACCACATCCGTGACATCAGTAAGCCGCACAAATTCGAGTTCACCCGTGACGACACCGCCGCGTCTCGCGGCTCTTTATATGTGAGATTCATATGCTCTATATTGCGCACCGTCTTGTGGTCCAACACACTTTCCGAGCCCGTGCAGATCTTGAAGAGCGCACAAATTGGGACGCCCGAGATTCGTGCGGGCCGGCCCCTTTTGTACGCTCTCGGCGACAAGTAGAAGATGCCCGACGCGCTGAAGGTCCAGAGGTACTTTGTTAGCTATACTCGTACCGATACTCGGCTGCCCGGTATCGATACTAGTATAGCGCGGTATACCAGTTCTCGGCTGCCCGTGTACCGGTTGTATGGCTATATATGCGTTTGCCCGCGTGTATGTGACATGATCGGATCTTTTGAATTGCTTTCATACTTGGATGACTTCAAGAAGGTCAGATCGTACATCACGGACCTGACGATCCTGTGGCACTTCTTCCCTGTCGGGCGCAAGAGCTGGAAGAAGCTGCTCGACGACTTGGATGAGACGCAAACTGCTCCTTCGGCAGCTTTCTCCGGGTTCTGGCCGAAGCGGAAAGAGGAAGTTGACAATGAACTTCTTGCGCGAGCACTGGCAAACCCCGCCCGCTGAGGCACGTCACACGATGGCTACCAACGCCGACCTCAACAATGCCGAAGCCGCTCGCGTTGAAGCCGAGGTTCGAGCTCAAGTGCTTCAAGATGACAACGCCTTCCAAGGAGTTCACGCCGGCGCCAAGGAGAGGCTTCATGACAACACATTGCCCAGCGATGCAAAGGGCACGAACCTCGTTGTCATCGACGTCTCCGATGTGAGTCCCATTCATTGTTTGTCAATTTTGTCCTTTACGGGACAAAATGATTTTATGTACTACCTTGATTGCTATTTTGTCCCAGCTGGGTGTGTGGCAACAAAGTGTGGCGTCTCGCTCGGGACCGACATAGCTCGCGTCTTGGCCATTGTTAGGTGCGCATGAGGAGGATAGGTGTCCTGAAACTCTTGGTGATTGGGAGTCCGAGATTCGAGATTCGTCATCGGGCTTGTGAAGTCGCGCGAGACTATCGAAGACACGTTGACCGTGGCCGTATACGAGCCCCTCCATGCCGATGCAAAGGGCAAGCCTCTCATGCCTCTATGGTTGTACGCGCAGACAAAAGGGGGGAAGAAGCCGGCTGACACAAGCTGGGAGAAGTGCCTGACGCTCCCTTGGAAGCTTGTTGAAGCCGTCCCTCTATCGTACGCGAAGGCCATCCATGACGCCTCGGGAAGTCGCGAGGTGTTCATCAACGAGGACGACACCACGGTCGGAAAGAATTTGTACGGTAAAAGTGTCCAAGTCGTGTAAACATACGCGCAAACAGGGTGGCAAATCAGCCAGCCACGAAACAATTGCGCCGACGTCATGTCAACCACCCCAGCGCAACGCAAACCCGACGGAGTCGTCAAGTTTAACGCGGCCACGAAGAAGGACTTTATTGAGTTGGGGATGTTCAACGAGTAAACTATTAGCAACGTCTTGTGGCTAGCCGGTGGATTTAATCATTATACTAAATATTGATTTGCTTCATCTTGTCCCATTTTGGACAAAATGTTCCAAAAGCAGCATTGGATATGCGTCGCGGCTGGTCTGCACGCTGATGAATGTTGTAGTGCACCTTAGGTCTACAAACCCAAGCTACACCACTCGTGAGTCTTAAGTGCTGATAGTAGCCCCGGTAACTAGGGTATAACCAAACCCTACGGTGCAAACTGAATTCCGCTGTGCAGAATAGGTTAATTTACTGTTGCGAGCGTTTTGGAAAGGGCCATCAGCAAGCATGTTAGTGGCGGATATTGGTGTCACTGCAATGGTGTATCATCAACCAATTATTTTTCTAGTATGGTGATGTTTGATGTCTATGTGCTTGGTGCGGTTGGATGCCATGGGATTGGTGGTTAACTCGACTGGTCCCGGATTCTCTTCATAGATGACAGTTTGTCGATGAAATTGGTGACATCATCTGAATGGGATCGCAGTCATGTTGGTGTTGTCAGCTGCTGCTCAATCGCAGTCAGAGTGGACCACTAGGGCCTTCGTCCCCTCCGGAAATGAGGTGGCTCCATTGGTGATACCGATGGATGTGGTCCCTTTGAGGTATCTGAGAACCCCCTAATCGGCATGTGTCATGTGGATCTGCAGCGGAGCTGACTGATATCTCCGGTGCACATGGTGAGGAAGTTCAGAGAGGGACGCAAGGATGGCTATGTAGGTCGTGTGCTCCGCCTTGGAAAATTATAAGGAACTAATGGCTGCCCCGGTTGATCCCGAGATGTTCATGATGTATTGGCTGGAGGACCTTGGTGTGCTAGAAGTGATACAACTCTCCATCTTATACTTCTCGAGGAGTTCCTTGGTGTACTATGCCTGCGAGATGTTGATGGTGCCAGCAGCCATGTCGCGGGTCATGTCCAGATCAAGTTTGCGCTTAATGGCCATCAATTCATGGTTATTGTTTGGGTTGCGCCCGGAACCCTCACTGCACCATCACATTATACCGCAATATACCGCGTACGCATACACGTTGCTCCATAAGGAACATTAATTCATGATGACATCCGCGCACGGAAGTCCGACCCTAAATATCAAACGACCGTCTCCAACTATCGTACGGGCGTTTCCATCCATATTACGCCTTCCGTGTGCCGCGTACGCATACATGCTACCATATCATATGATGACGCGTGTACTTTCTTGTACCTCTGCAAGTACTCATACATGATGCTCGCAATAACCGACTAACTGTGCCGACGATGACAATGTTGATATGCAATATATTCTGAAGATCCTAAAGACCTCCGAAAATCTGCCACGGCTACTAATGCTTCTGCTCTACTTTGACCGATAGCCAGCTCGCTACGCATGCCAATGCAAAACATATGTGTGTAACATTTGGTTCTTCTTGCAACTTTTGCCTCTCCAATAATGTACTAAGGTATTGCATTTGCATTACAATACCTTTAGTTTCGCGAGCTCTGGCCGATACCCCCTCCACGCCCCTTGCTGCGCTGCGGCATGCCCGCCACCACCTGGCGCTCTCACGCTCTCGCCCGTGCCCCCCCCCCCCCCCTCCCCCCCTCAGCGCACCCTAGTCCCGATACCTCGCGGCAAAGCCAGATCATGCGGCAAGAAGAGCGTCTTCGATGTATGCGATGGTCCGAGCGGCCATCTCACGGTCCAGTGCAAAAGTCACCTCGCCAAGAATAGCTGCCACTTCAAAGTGCAACAACTCAGACACCCAGCCAACGACACTTGCTCGGTGGAGCAAGCCCGCGTACTGTCGGTGAGTGCCTACGAGTGTGTGGATTTCAGCTTGATGCCACGGCAATCTTAACCGACGCTCGCCATAACGCCCCCCCCCCCCCCCCCACTCACTTATGTTGAAGACCACCACCGCATCGCAACCCGTAGTGCATGTCATCCCGTCTCCGCCCGAATCGACTGCCCCCTTCCCCCTCACCAACCGCCGCATCGGCTACCCGACGTTTGCGTCGACCCCGCACGCGCGAAGAACAGCGCAACGCTCCCGACCGACGAGATAATGTGGAACAATGGGTCGGTGTGCGGTTCTTGTCGTCTCATCACTCCGATGTTGTCGGCACAACCATGCTCCCTGCTTGCAACAAGGTTAGGGTGCGAAGAACACGAACTGGCTGGATTTTCTCCAGCCTCAACGGCAGCGACGAGGACGACGAGACGTTGGGGGGGGGGGGGGGGGGGGGAGGAAGAGGAGGAGCGGGAACCGCGCCTTCGAAACACTGTTGAAGGCGGGCCAAAGAAGGAAGTCGTATTACACTTTGCGGCTATTCTCATTGCGCCCCTTGAAGTTGAAATTGATTTTCAACGTGCTGACTTGCTGCTCTCCACTGCCCAAGCCGAGTTGCTTTTAGGACCTGCTTTATCTAACCATTGTGGGAACCCTAGGGATTACGGATGCATCTTCCGGCCTTCCTCCTTATCGCCCGCGCCCCTCCTCCCATGCCGCTTGGTAATGTCCCCCCCTGCCGTGGCGGGGGTGTCGTGTACGGTGGTCCGCGGAAAGCGTGTATGTTAACGGTGGGTGTGCGTGCGGGGTGTGTGGGAGGTACTGAGGTTGGACATGGCAGGTTTGAGGGACTATCGGGATATGCGGAAGAGAGTATGTAGCCATCCGATTGAGTGTCGTTGGAGTTTCCTACAAAGGCGGATTGCAGCGGCGCTGGGAGGCGGAGGGGGTTTGTCCGGGGGTTGCTTCTTGGGGCGGAGGACCGTGAGGCTATGGATGGCTTCTAGTGTGAGTTTGTGCATGGTGCCGCTGCGGTTGATGGTGACGGGAATGATTTCAATCGGACACTGCCATCCTTGTTGACGTAGGGCGCTCCACCATGTGTTGGTATTTTTCGCGGATGAGAGCGTGCACGGTGGCATGATAGAGATGAGTACAATATTTGAATTCGATTATCTGTATTTTTTGGACTGCTCTGGGATCGGTGCTAGGAGATATGGTTTCGGTGGCCGGGTCCCAATCGAATCCGACGATGCGTATTGCGTCCAGCTTGCAGTGTTTAGGGCGGAGGTGAGGGGGTAGCATGGTCGTGGGAAGCAGGATGGGTGCTTGGGCGGCACAGGGACCTTCGGTTTCCCCTTCTTGGGCGTCCGCTAAGCGGTCGGGGATGCTGATGCATGGGACTCTGTGTGTGGTTCTGGCGGTTAGGTCGGAGATCAGGGAGTCTCTGTTGGGGGAGGAGAAGTCAACCACAGGTTTGTTGCCCGTGCCGTGGATAGTACGTGCCAGCGACCGCCGTTTAGGACTTCCAGCGCGTTGAGGAGGAGTTTAAGCGTGCTATTGTGTCTTTAGGCCGGCCATGAAGGGGCAATTGCCTGCCATGTGACTGTTGCGGAGGTGATCTCCGCATTTCCCGCATGTGAAGGACGGCTGGCCTTTGCGTCTCATTCGGCTTGAGTGTGTTCCCCACATAAATTCCAGCCTGTGGATTCTTTCCGAGGTGGTGATGTCCGAGGGGGTGACGAGGTCCAGCAATACACCTGTGGCCAACGCCCGGTCTATGAGGTGGGAGTGCAGGGTTTCGTCGGAGGCGTCGCAGCTTGCTGTTGCGTTGGCGTGTTTCCGAAGGGCGGCTTTCCAGTCGTGGGGGGTGTGAGTGGTGGTCGGCGCGCCTTGGCATGGGTTCAGCCACATGTCATCGGTTGGTTCGGGAGTTGCGCCTACGATTATGTTGGTGTCAGGTGGGATTGTCCCGTTGGCTACTTCGCCGGAGGTGGTGTGGGCTTGTTCGTTGCCTTCGACCACAATATGGGCTTTGACTTTCTGGAGGATGGTTCGGAGTCCCAAATCCGCTCGGTGTCGGAGTTGGCGTACCATATATATGTTCGAGTAATATTTTGTGAGCGTGGCGTCGTAAGGTGACCGGCCGGTACATCATGCGCTCTGTTAGGTGAAGGGAGACTACGCTATCTGAGAGGATGTGCTTCGGTAGGTTACTCGAGTGCCACCGATATGGCTTCCAGTTCGGCTTTGGTGATGGTGCGGCGAATATTGTCCGCGTCTACTCCCACTGCGATGGGTTTATTGCCCGGCGTGTAGACCCCGGCACCGATTCCCACCGCTCCGCCGCGGTGGATGCGGGAGCCGTCGGTGTATGTAAAGCGTTTCGGGGCGTGCCGTCGTCCAGGAGTTGTATGGACGGGATTGGTGACGTCAGTGGGCGGAGGTCTTGTGCGGCGGGTTATATCCGCCAGTCGCGAGGCGGTCTCGGAAGACGGGGGCATGATATTGCTGCTCTTGCTGCGTCCAAGCCTATTGGTCGTTGGGTGGTGTTAAGGTGGAAGTGCGGCGTGCGGCCGGGGTACAAGACCCTGAGGGCAGCCGACATCTTGGTCGAAGCTTGCGCTGCGTTGACGTTTGCGAGGTAGGGGGCTGAAGCCACCAAGTACACTCCCACAGGCCATTTAGTGCCGAGGTCGTTGTTCGGAGCTGTCTCGTTGTGTTGGTCTGGGGACCGGAATTTGGTGAGGTCCGCGGGGAGCTCGCATAATTTCTGCATGTAAGGGTGGTTGAGGAGATGGGCTTTCTTGTAATATGCGTCTATTCACTCGGGGAGGATGAGCACCGTGGCGGTAGACTCGTGCCTTTGAGCGTGCACGCTACGGAGAGCATGTTGCACCGCTTTCAGCATACATTTGTCATCGTATTCGGGAGACTTCTCACTTTCCAACCGGCCCTTAACACCGGGTGAAGTACTGCTTATGTACTAACTCCGGGCGAGCCGGCGCGGCTCTACTGGTGATGATAGTGTACTCATGTGAAACGGGGGACCGCCCGACGACCGGACAACCCACCACCAGGCCAACTGGCGGCCAGCGCCCACAGAGGCGTGAAGAGCAGGTTCCACAGGAGATCATCACTACAGCCACCATGGAGATCAACAGACCCAAGGAGCAACAGAAGGCCGCGGTCGGCGCCGCTCTCGATGCGCCGCGCGGCGGCAAGATCCAACTTCCCAAGATCCGAACCGCCATCACTGCCGAACAAATCGCAGGCCCCCGACTTCCACCGGCTGCCCGCCCCAGGCTAACTGACGGACGGCGCCCTCCGCGGCGTGAAGAACAGGCTCCGCAGGAGACTACCACAACAGCCAACATGAACATCAACAGACCCGAGGAACACCAGGAGGCCGAGGTCGGCGCCACTATCGATGCGCCGCGCAGCGGCAGAGCCGAACCCCCAAGACCCCATCAACCATTGCCGCGAAAAAATTCACATACACCCGCTCCCCCCATGCTGTCCGCCGCCGCCTCCGCGTCTCGAGCGGCCAGTCCCGCCAGCCCCCAATCGATCTTCCCCTTGATACCGACTGTGCCACGCAAGTCGCCATGCTATTCGGCAATCTGGCGACCCGCAACCGTGCCACGGGGGTCGACAACCGTGAGTTCCGGAACCCGATCCGTGCCCTCGCCCCCAAGCTTTGGGTATACACATCAACCAACAACGTCCAGGCGGTGACCCGACGCGCCCCTATACCGGATGCCGCCGCTCCGACAGGGGTGAGCAGAGCCGGACTCGCCACTAACACGGGATCCGACGCAAAACTCGTCGCAACCGGTATCACGCACCTATATGGGCGGGAGAAGATCGCGACCGATCACCACCCGGCGCCGTCTACAGCCGACCAGTCGGCGATGCACCACGGCCAGCTCCCCCAAGAGCTCCAGCCACCACCAACTACCAAGCTACAAGTGGCCCACGCCCCGGCCGCGGCAGCCCCTCAAACCACGGAGATGGACAACGACGAGCGACTCGCCACCGGCAGTCGAGCAGCCGGCGACAAGCGTCGATCCAGCCCCGCACCCCGAGCCGGCTCCACCGACCGCAGCCAACCCCCCACCTTGACAAGAGAGGCCTTGGAGGCCACCAACCCCTCGAGCATACCCCCACATCCAGCACACAAGCCCAGGCGTCCCGCCTGGCCCAGCTCGCGGCAGAGGCTCATCGCCCCCGCCGCCCCCCGCGCAGGACGGCCCCTTTGCAGCCGCAGGTGGATCGTATGCGGATGCTCCGCAGGCAAGGCACCCAACCCCAAGCTGGAAGCATGCCCGAGACTATCAGCGCCGCCACCCAAAAACTACGGACGTTTCTAGCCGGTATGCCCGGAATGCATTTTTCGAATTTACCGCACTATTCCCCGCAAGTATTACAAACAGTGTATCGCCCGACCCGCGGGCTTGGTACCGGTACATGCACGAGACGACGTGGATCATCACGCCATTAAACGCAGTATACTGTGCCAAATCACTGTGAGATTCAGATGTGACGTAAATGTGCCCTACTGGTGACGAACGACGACATACGGGGACGATACGGGACGGACGAGGGACGTGGATTTCATACCCAGTAGCGACGACTATCGCGCGCGACCTGTAAAGTACTATATGAATTTCTCGTTTCCATAATTTCATCAAATTGATATGCGCACGCGGGCTCGCGTGTCGCCCGCCGACGCGGAGCACCCGGGCTAAGTACAGGCGGATGTACGCACTCATTGCACATCGCCGCACATCGCTGACCGCACATCGCTGACCGCTGACCCCGCGGTGTGCGGCGATGTGCGGCACGACGGGCGGAGGTGTGGGCGGATGTAGGTGGTACGGTAGGTGGTAGGCGGTAGGTGGTGTTCGTAGGTGCGCGTTTTAATGCAGCCGCCCTAACTGCTGATGATTGTGTAACGCCCCAGCACGCGCATGAAGTACGGGGTCGCCTCACGGTCACCGCCGCTCACCGTTGAATCAAGCGCGGACAGCCGCGCACTCGCATCTGTGTTGCCTGCCGGTGGTGGGTTACATCCACCCCAACTCTCACCCCCCCCCCCCCCCGCCCCCCGCGCGCGCAAAAAGAAAATATATATATTTGAGAAATGGAGGGCATTGTAGCCCCCACCCCCCCAAGCTAGCCGGCTCAGCGGTACATAAGTACTGAGCACCATATAGCTATTCCGGTTGGCTCCCCTCCCCCATCACACCTCAGTAGCAACAGGCGGGACGCCTCTGGCTTCCTTATCGTGCCTGCTGAGCTCTGGATGGGATGCGTCTGACTTAGGTAGGGACAGCAGGGGGGCGCTGCTGTCTTAGCTATAGCCCACTGGAAGGAGGAGGGGCTAGGAAACATTGGAGCATGCCGGTAGCTTGAGCTGTGATAACACTTCGTGTTCCCCACTGTGGTTAGAGATAGCGGGCCCTAAGAGCAACTCAGTCTGAGCGAGTGGATGCAGCATACTACACGTTGTAACAAATTTCAAATTTCAAATTTCGTATTCGGGGTTGGCGAGGGACGTTTCAGCCCACAAGCGCAAGTACAGATCGTTGGGGGGTCTAGCCCCGAAAACTACATCTTCGGGATTTCAGACTGTGGTATTGGGAGGTGTAGATCGACTTGTTGAGGGGGTCGCTGAAAAGTTCTGTGCGGGCATGGCGGGCGATCATGATTGCCAGTGTAAAGCGGTCATCAGTGGCCCATCTGTTTCTTCGGATTTGGTGATTGGAATTGTCGTCGGCACTCATAAGGGTGCCCACTCTGCCCAGGAGCGCACGAGGCCAACACAAACGCGGACGACGCCGTCATCTGCCCCCCGACCCGCACACTACTGGCCCTCCTGGAGGTCCGCGAGGTATGGAAAGCCCGCCGCTCAGCCGACTCGGTGCGCCTCGAACTTCTCGATCCCGAAGCGGCGCGCCTCCTCCAGGACGTGTGCCGCGACGCGGTACTGGAGCTACCGTTTGGCGACTAGTCGCAGCTTCAGATTTGCTATCAGATTTGCTATTCTAGCAATCAGCCATCAGATTTGCTTGATGACTATGACGGAGCGCCGCCTACCCAGGGCTATCCGTAACTGGATCGCTGCCTAAACGGCCGTAGTCGTAGAGACGCTGCAAGGGTTTCACTGGTGCCAGTCCTGTCCCGGGGGCGGCTTAAAAAGGCCCAGCATTCCGTGCTTAAGCGGCGAAGCATACAGTACATACAGTACCTACCTCGAAAGGTGAATTTTGGCGCCAAAATATGCTGGTGATGATGCTTAAACGACCAGGCACGACCATCATGTCTCGACGGCACGCACTAAGAATTAATCCTGATATATTTTAAGCGCATATGCCACTGCTGTAAGGATTGTAAGGATTGTAAGGATATGTAGCTGCTAAGGATTATACAGTCGCTACCTGTACTGCAGTAGCTGGCGAATCGTAGTCTCTACGTCGCTACCCGTACGGTGCCTGTACCATTAAGATGTATATTTACATCGGTGCCTGTACCATCGCTCGCGATTAGCAGCAGGAACGCCGAGTATCGCGTAATACATTTAATATCTCAGGGATACATAGCCATAGGGATTAATACCCGCGACCCGCGGCAGTTATGTTATTCAAGTATCTGCGCGTACCGGGCGGGGCCTGCTGCTGAAGGTCGTAAGGATTACTCTTTTTGTTTTCTTTTTCGCCCCCGGGACAGGACAGTGAAACCCTTGGAGCGTCTACGACGGCCGTTATGCAGCGATCCGGCTGCCGGAAGCTCTGGGTACGCGACGCTCCTCTATATAGACTGAATATAATCAATAAGCAAATTGCCGAAGCATTATGCAAGAAGAATTGAAGGCTAGTGATAAGATTTCCAACACTCCTGGAACCCCGTCGACACTCACTCTTACCTGGTTGCTGTACCATGCTGTACGACGAGTAAGGTCTAGATAATACTAGCCCCACAACGCACTCGCCGCGGCGGATAGGTGGCAGCAGTAACGTAGCCACCGGGCAGCAGCAGCTGGCGGTATCTCAGCCCCGTCTCGACAGCTGGGCGTGCGGTAGCTCAAGCTTCCTTGGGCTTGCGAAAGGTGGCGCTGTCGGGTGAGCGGCCGCGACGCGACGCAGCACAGCCGCCATGGAGGACGACGACGAGATCGTGACTATCCGGCCCGTATCGGGACAGGCGGGCGAGGTAATGGAGGTGCGGATTAGCTGCCCCGACGCCACGGGCCTCGGCTGCGACATCGCGCGCACCATGCTGGACTTCGGGCTGAAAGAGCTGCAGGCCGACGTGTCGACCGACGGGAAATGGGCGTTCCTCATATTCCAGGTGCCGGCCCACCCACCCCCGCACGTGTTCCGACCCGTGCCGGCAGCCCGCCCCACTAGTGCGGCCGCGACCCTAAAACGTGCGCGGGCCACCCCTCGCCTGGGTTCGGCATTTTCAGTCAACGTGAATCTGCTCGCCACGGTCCCGTGCCAAACTCGCTGAGAGCAGAAAAGGGGGGCGGGGTGATACAGCTTGGAATTATACGGGTTGTTTGGTTCAACGGCTTTACAGGTTAGCGCCACGTGGCACGCATGTCCCTCCAACTGCGGTCATTCCCCTTCCAACTGGCGCATTCAATACCTCACCTGGCCGCAGACAGCTGAGGAGCTGGCGATGGGCGCGTAGCGTTCGAGGGGGTAATGGGGCCTAGTGGTGGAAGAGGAGGGGGGGGGGGGCGGGGCGCATGGTAAGATGTGGTGGCAGGTTCCTGGCGCCACGGCTCTCTCACTGACGGTGCTGCGGCCGCTGCCTGCCGCTGCGGACTCAGGTGGCGCTGGTGCCAGGCATGCGGCCACGCTGGGCGATGCTGAAGAAGCGGCTGCTGACTATTCTGCCAAGCACGGAGCAGCACATCCACCAGTTCTACATCTGGAAGGAGGAGCTGCTCACGCACCTGGAGCAGCAGCAGTTCATCCTGCAGGTCACTTCGTACGACCGCATGGGCTACCTGCACGACCTGGTGAACGCGCTGTTCGAGTGCGAGCTCGCGTGCGCCAAGGCACACATCACGACCAGCCCCTCCAACGGCGTGCTGGATGTCTTCTGGATCTGCGACTACCGCAAGGAGCTGCCCTCGGAGCGGCGCATCGAGGAGATCATCGCGACGCTGAAGAAGACACTTGGGCAGCCGGACGCCAACATCAGCATCACCACGCCCACGCAAGAGGGCGACGCCGCCGACTCGCACAGCCTCAAGGTGCGCCAGAGGCGCTAGTCCCGGGCAGAACGGGGGTGGGGGGGGGGGGGGGGGGGGGGGCAGCCCATTGTCATTGCATTGGCCTTCTCAGGGTCGCACCTTTCGTCAGGCCATGTCCTCCCCACTTCCTCGCCACATCAGCACTGACTGCTGCTCTTGCGCGGAACTGGCTTTACCAGGTGCGCCGCACAGCGTGCAAGGACGCCAAGCCCACGATGACGCTGCGCCACCGCGCCGGCCACTCGCGCACCGGCTCTAACGAGAGGCTCGACTTCAGCAGCCCCACGTGGGCCGACGCGGATCAGCAGCGGTCCATGGATGGCGTGAAGGTGCATGCATAGCCCACATGCCCAGCACACTAACACACCTAGCGGACCTTGGCAAGGGATGGCGCCAACCTGGCGGGGTGGGACGGTGCGGTGTGAACAGGACAGGGCGTCCCTCACCGCTGCCCCCCCCCCCCCCCCCCCCCCTGTGCAGGTTAGCATAGACAACTGCACAGCAGCGACGGCGACCATCCTGCAGATATGCTGCCGGGACCGCAAGGGCCTGCTCTACGATTTGATGCGTACGATGAAGGACAACAGCCTGCGGGTGACCTACTCAAAGGTGGTGCCCCCTGCAGCACACACAAAAGTGCACGCGCATGTTCTCTCGGTAGAGCGGTTGCTGCCTGCCACGGGGTGCGTGTGTCGGTAGTGCAGCCATGCAGCTGCTTAAACACACAGCATGTCAGACGCCCGGGCACAGCAGCATAAGATGGCATGCTTATAGGGGCTCCTTGGCAACGATACCATAGGGTCCCTCATTGCTGTGACTTGTCTCGTGCTGGTGGCCATCAAGGCAAGGGGGTGTTTAGACCAATAGGGGTTTTTTAGGGTCTTGCAACATGGATTAATATGTAGTCATGATGAAAGGGTTCAAATATTAGAACCTTTCAACCATCACACTATGAGTATAAGAAGGAATAAGAATAGAAAGGTAGCAACACCCACTCTCTCAAGTGCCATATGTTGCTGTGAAAACATCTCGGGAGGTGCAAACATCTCGGGAGCTGTGCCGGCCGCCCTCTGACATGCCGAGCCGCCGCAGGTGTCCGTCAAGCCGAACCACACCTGCTTTGTGGACATCTTTGCGCAAGAGCTGCACGGCGGCCGCGTGACGGACAACGCGATGCTGCAGAGCCTGGTGGAGCAGATCTGCGACTCGGCGTCCCACCCCTTCAAGGTCACCGCCAAGGACCTGTACGACGGCATGTGCACGGAGCTGTCGGTCGCGGCGCACGTGGATGCCGGTGGCCGGGGCCGGCCCAAGGTCAGCCGCCCCCTGGCACCCAAACCACCCCGCTGTAGCTACCGCCATGGACACCTCTTAGGCCTGCTTGGTATCATCATCAACCCCCCCCCCCCCCCCCCCCCTCCCCAACAACCCACCCACCCACCCACCGCCCGCTCAATAAGGTGGACTTCATACGTAGCGTTCCTGACCGGCCGAAACCGGGCGCGTCGTTATTGTATACTCAATTTAGGGGAAATACTGCATTCTGTGAAGCTACATCAAAAAGCAAAAGGCGGCATAATAGTCAAACGGATCTAGCTTTCCGGTGAAGCCTTCCGGGCGGGAGCTCAACAGGATGGAAGGTCGGCAATTAGTACAGAAATAGAATAGAAAATATGTTAATAGTTTGGATTACCTTGAAACAAAGCTGACAGACACACCAGCCTTACTGCAAATCGATCTCGGACAGCACGAAGTGTGCAGTTAGAGTATGTGTTGCCCATCAATCATGGAAAAGTCTATGTGAGCTGTTTGAAATTGGACAGCGATATCGGAATGCGTGCCGATGCACATCGATAAGATTACGTTGTTTATACTGGCAGCAATAAGTACGCTTTATTGGCAGGTGATCCTTGTGCCTCCGCGTCGGATTCTATTGGGTCGAATACCGTGGAAACCCTTGTATAACATACAAACAAACGCGCACATAACGCGTACATATACTGGTGAGGACTACATAGCGTGTTCAGTAGGGATTGTAAATGCCGTGAAATCAGCGGTAGACACGAATAATCCGCAGTCCCGCGTCTTACCAATACATCACGATAGAACTGCAACAATACTAAGCGTAAGAGAATAGAAGACCAGAAGAGTAATAGAAAAACGCTGGAAGGATGGCAAATTACACAACCAGGCGCCGCCGTTACAATCGATGTCCACCGGCGCGCTAGTATGCAACTATGCGGAGTTCAGATCTTTAGCCCCATATTTGAAGGTCCCCCCATTTTCACCAAGCCCTAGCACAAAGCCCCTCCCCCCTCCTCCCTGTGGGGCAAGCTTGAGGATGCCAAAGACTGTGACTGAGCCAGATGTTTGGGAGTTTTGAACTCAATTTCGATGTAGTGATGTATTGCACCAAGTACTAAACCTGCGGCGTGTCATCGCGGACAGCGCGATATCACCGGCAAATCAAGAACGCCGTGTATCGACAAGTTTATCCAAGTTTGTCAAGCACGCTTGCAACACCTGACAAGATGCAGCACACTATGTGGGGCCAATCAGCGGATACAGTGCGGGGATCCTTTGTACCCATGAGCTGACCCGGGCTGACCCCGCGCCCTTCCCTTGCTGGCAGGTCACTTACGACGTGACGCACGCGCTCAGCAAGTTCCGGGTGTGCGTGTTCATGGCGGACATCTACATCGAGAATGTCGTAGCGCCCAACGGGCAGCCCCATCTGCAGGTGCGCCGCCGCCACCACAGGGAGGGTCCCGTTATTGGAGTGCGCCTTGATCATGCTCAATGGCGCTGCATACCACCAACATTTTGGGGCAGGGGGGGGAGGTCATCTAGGCTCACGCATACCCTACGTCTCCCTGCACCCAACTGAACTCCCCCCCCTTTCCCACTCCCCTCTTCCTCTTGTCTCCCTGCCGCCTTGCAGGAGGTGCACAAGTTTCTGCTACACGACCGGCACGGCAACGCGCTATCTTCCGAAGCAAAGAAGTACGTGACCGGCCTGGTGCGCGCGGCGCTGATGGGCCACCCGCCGCCGCCGCCCGAATCGCGGCCCTCGATGCCCCCGCCCACCGCGCAGCCGGCGGCGGCGGCGCAGCAACCGCCGGCCGCGCCCGTGCACCGGCAAAACGGCGGCGTGCCCAAGCAGCCGTCGTTCGGCGCGTCCCAGCAGGCGGTGAAGGTGAACAGCGCGCTGGCGAGCAGCATGATGGGCCCCAACCTGAGCGGCTGGAACCGCAAGTGGTGAGCATCAAGAGAACACAGCAAGGGGCGCGGGAGACCCGGCCCGGGCAGCCCGCCTTACCCTGACAAAGCAGCGCGCCCGTTTGACGAGCGACATCGCCACGGTACATTATTTCCTATACTTTCGCCCGCGACGTAGATTTTGATGTGGTGGGGTGCACCCCTCTCCCTGCCACTCCGCCGACGACCCCATAGGGTCAACGCAGGCAGCGGTGCCTCGGCACCACTTGCTCCCCTTTCCTTCAAGCCTTTGCCCCGCCCAGCCCCCCCCCCCCCCCCCCCCCCCCCCCCCCCGTGGTGATTTGATTTTCTTCTGTGTTACGGAGCGCGCTCGATGGCGCGGGGCAAATAATAATGAGCGCGGCGCCTAGTGCTCGGATTCCCGCCTCTTTGTAAGCAAGAGTAATGAGTGGCGAACGCGTGGGGTGCTGTGCTGCGGGCGGTGCCCAGTGCCATCACAGCCGGGCAGCCTGCTAGTGCCCCGCCCGTGTGCATTCCCACCTCTGATAAGTGACGTGTCAGCCACGAGCATTATGAGCAGCGTCAGGCTATAGGCAGCCGCCCCGACCTTTCCACATCGGCAGAACTAAAAGAATTAACGTCTTTTATTTTCGAAATCACAGCCCATACACAGCGTGCACCGTGCCGTCGCATCGTCGTAGTCTGGTGATGATGCCAAGTGACAACGCACAATCGTGACAGTCTATATGTGTCACATTATAGATATATCTACATAACAAGCTGACTGTGCTACGCTGCTCAAAGTTACAATATATTGCATATATATCGTCCTGAACAACAAATAATGACATTCGTGTTGGCTGCTGGCAGATTTTATATGTTTCCACGGCGCTACACATTAGTGCAGCTACGATTGGCAACAATCTGAATCCATGTACGAGTCCAACTACTGAGAACAGCGACGAGTAATAAGCATTATTACAACGTGCATGCTGGTGTGTCCTTTGCATGACGACCCCCCCCCCCCCCCCTCCGCCCCCGTTGTGAGTGCTGGCACTGCCGGCGACTGTTGCGGACACAGTAGCGCGCAGTAGCGGGATTACTTATTTAGGAATATCACAACAGTCATATCCACGGTTGCACAGCTTGACTTTCATTCCGAAATTGATAACTTATTTATTGCAAAGGTTCACAGAATGTTCTCATGAGTAGAGTCATTGCGATTTCATCTAATGTGCCATCGGAACATATCAGGGCTGCCGCTTCTTGGACAGGGGGGGGGGGGGGGGGGGATGGGGGGGTCATAGTGGTTTTCAGACTTTCGGTGGCAAATACAATGCTAATGCCTCGAGCGACACTGCGCATATATATCATCGCAACAAAACATCTATAGATATATATATGCACTGCTGCCGGTCAGTGATAGCAACAATATAGATTGTTTTGCCAATGATGAGTGGTATTATCATCAGCAGCATCATGAAATCATCCAGGTCACGCAAACAAATACTAATATGTTGTATAGTGATAACCTTGATACTAAGATACCGGCAGTCGTGTTATTGCTTATAGCCGATGCCGTAATCGCTACCGCACCATCATCGCATATGTGTATTGTGGTATCATTGTGCTGATGATATCGCGAAAATTAGCAATAAAAGCAACATGACTAATGATGGGGTATGATGCCCAAGTGGAACAGCATATATGCAGTGATGAGGACGATAGAGTGCTACAAACTGAATAAACAGTGTGCTGGTAGTTTTGGAGCACCGGAAGCGCCGCGCTAGCTAAGCGGTATCAGCGGTGATTACGAATACAACGCAGGCTGCAACGCCGCAACCGAAGCGGCCTAGCGTGTATCGCATAAGCATCACCCTAGCTGTTGCCAGCCCGTTGGGTGATGTCACGCTGCTGACCTCGCTGCCGGGCAGTCCCCCGCGCGACGACGCGGTTTCCGTCGGTGTTTCGCTATGATGTGCTGAGGCCGGAGGCGACGGCGGCTCATGCAGGTACTGCCGACGCCCCCGCATTGTGTAGTGGTCGCACAGCCAGGCACGGGATTGACGATCCCGCGAGCGCTTAGCCCACCCGCCTCGCCGCCCATGCCTGACAACCACCCTATCTGAGTTCACTTCACTACCGGTAACAGCAGGCAACGCACAGCAATCGCAAATACCTGTATTGTTATTTATGCGCGCCGATGCGGCATGTCACACAGTTCTACCCGCTATGCCACAATAACGCACCCACCAGCACTCACAAGTGCCAACAATAGCGTGCGAGATTAAGAGGTATCGCAAGGCGAGGGCGCGAGCGGCGGCGGCGGCGGCCGCGAGTACCGATGCCGGCGAGTCGCGGGCGGGCGGCTGCGGGCGGGCCACGGGCGGCATACCACCCCCGCTGCCGCTTGCTAAACCTGGAGGAGGTACTGGGGTTGGACATGGCATGTTTGAGGGACTGTCGGGATATGCGGAGGAGTGTATGTAGCCATCCAATTGAGTGTCTTTGGAGTTTTCTACAGAGGCGGATTGCAACGGCGCTGGGAGGTGGAGGGGGGTTGGTCCGGGAGTTGCTTCTTGGGGCGGCGGACCGTGAGGTTATATGGATGGCTTCTAGTGTGAATTTGTGCATAGTACCGCTGCGGCTGAGGGTGATGGGGGTGATTTCAATCGGACACTTCCAGCCTTGTTGACGTAGGGCGTTCATCACGTGTTGGTATTTTTTGTGGATGAGAGCGTGTACGGTGGCATGATTGAGATCAATAAGGTTGTACTTGAATTCGATTATCTGTATTTTTCGGATGACCTCTCCGGGATCTCGCTATTGGAAGATATGGTTTTGGTGGCCGGGTCCCAGTCGTATGATCGAATCCGACGACGCGTACTGCGTCCGGCTTGCAGTGTTCGGGGCGGAGGTGTGCGCGGGGGGGGGGGGGGGGGGGGGTAGCGTGGTCTCCACTCGTCGAACGCCCGCCCGTCTAATTTGGCTAATACATAAATAACGTTATGTGCGGGCGCGGAGAGCGGTCATAATTGCCAGTGTAAAGCGGTCGTCCGTGGTCCATCTGTTCCTACGGATTTGGTGTTAGGAATTGTCGTCGGCTTCCTATGCAAACGTCGTATCTGTTCGGATCGCTCTGAAGAGAAAGTGGAGGTGTTCGACCCTCCGGCGGCCGAACGAGCGTATGTGAGGCTGTGCAATCTAGCTTGTGGAGCACTAATTGGTTTGCTTCCCGGATGCTAAGGTAAAATTCCCCCGTGGACAGTAGGGAGTCCGGGTTGATGATGGTGGCGAGTTTTATTTCTACTTGGTGCGTGTTTGTGGGGGTGTCAAGGGTTTCGAATGCCAGGATTCCGGGTTTCGAATCGGGTTCGAGTGTTGTGGCAGGCATTGAGCGCGCTCGGCCCGTATCCATAATGGATTCGGTTAGTTGCCATGCTGGTTCTCATTGGACCTCGAGGTGCGTGGTGTTGTTATGATTGTTTTTTAGGGCGCATTTGGTGCACCTGGCAGCTGTGACGAGGACGCAGGCATGATGGACCACATCATTATGGACGGCACCCTATGACTGGGCAATTATATACTATGCATGCGGCTTGGAGATGGCAATGGGTTCAGCAGTGACGGTGGCCGGCGTTTTTTACCTGTTGTGGCGGGAGGAGGTCTTGTGTAATGGGTGTGCACGATGCCGAGATAAAGCCCATGTGCTTCCAGGCGTTTATTTCTGCATCAAGGGTAAGGATTTCCGGAGCCCAGTGGACTAGGTATTGGTTGATGCCATCTGATCCTCGGGCCGTAGAGGTGATGTGGGTCACGTCGCTGATCGGTAGGGTAGTTGCGTTCACTGTGAGGGGTTGCGAGCGGAACTGGGATCTTCCGGTACTAGGGGCCCGGGCCGGGGCTCGTTTGGAGTGTAGGACCGGCGGGCCGAGTTGTAGGCGGTGTGCGGTGTGTGGTAGGAAAGATAACCATGTGTTGTGTATGGGGAGCAAACGCATGTATGGGGAGAGGTGGCGCGGTGGGGGTACGGTATACCTCTTGAAATAGGTGAGTATTTGCGATAGGGTATGTAGTGCCCTCGGGAGGGCTGACCGGATTGCGGCTGGGGTGTGGGTAGGGACGGCTCTGATAATTTTTGCGGCCGTTCTCCTCGTTGGGTTGCTAGAGCGTCCCCCCAGGTCTCAAGGCCGACTGCCCAGAGCGGGGCCAACCCGCGCATCATGGCTGCGGTTTTAGGTTTCACTGGATTTGTATTGCTTGTATGTGGCGATCCTGCTACTATCGCGACCTTCCGCGACTTCAGAGGCGCGCTCGCAACAATTACGTAGTACGTCTTGGTATGCCGCGCGGAGTCCGAATTAGCTGCGAGACATACCGGTGGTTTGGTGGTAGTCCACCGGCCATCCGGGAGCATTCAGTTGTACATCCGTAACAGAAGGGCAACCAACTACGAGCTAGGGCTTCCGCTAAGCCCGTGTTGGACCTTTCCCATCCCGCGGCATTACTCGCGGTACACCTGCTGGGTAATGTTGTAATCGTCGACATGCACATCCCGCATTCGGCATGACACGCCAGTAAGTCCCCTGGCAAAGAACATTAAGTTGACAACCGAGGCCACGAGGGCTCGGAGGTTGTATTGATACTCGGGAGTGGGAGCAGACACAATCACCTCTGCCCGCTCGACGAAGTTGTAAGCGACATCATCAGGCATGGGGACTCGCAAAGGGGCAACCTCCAGGTGGCGTTGCCGTAGCATTAGCCCACGACGAGCTGCGGTAAGGTGCAGGCTGTCCTTAGCGATCGGGTCGAGGTTGTGCAGCTCGAGGAACGTGTTGATTGCGAACATGTAGGGCTGCAACGACTTAGCCCCAATGTGCCCTCGCTCACCAACCCAAGCAACGTACCGGACGACAGGCTGATGGCCGCCTCCCGCAGGCTGATGTTCTCGGAGTCGTGGCAGAACTCCGCGAGCTTAGAGAGTCCGCCGGCGTAGCTCTTGAGGGTCTGAGCGGTGAGGGAGCTGGAAAGTATATCGAGGGTCCGCTGTCCCAGCTCGTCTGAGCCGATTGCGTCCTGCAGCCGAGACCGGAGTGAAGCAGCCCAAGGGGCAACTGCTTCGGGCTCGTCAATTACGTAAGTGCGGCGCTTGGCGGACAGAGAAACACAAGGGCGCTTACTGTTAGCAAAATACTCCGCAGCAACGGTTAGGTTTCCGGCGGTTGGCCGGTAGTTGCTGGACGGATTTGCCACAGCATCAGTACGGGTTTGCGGGGCTAGGTTCATGTAGGAGGGCCGCCCCGCGCGCCCTTCGCGCTCGTAGCGCATGTCACGCGCGTAACGTACACGCGCGAAGCTTGGTCGTCGCGAACAAGTTGTAACACGCAGTGTAACAAGCGACCTCACTGACGCAGCGGTGAGATGGTACGGAAGGCGGTTTGTTGAGCCGCCATGCGCAGGTGTGCGGATGGTTGAGCCGCACTCGGCTGTAGCTGTAACAAGTGCCGCACCGAGGAAGGTCTAAATGAAGTCTGTAAGGTGGGGGGTCTGGTCCTGACACAGGGCGGCGCTCATCCCGTGGTTGATCTGCTAGCGTTCGCCTTGATGCGGTCACCGAAAGGTGGCCTCGCAAAGCGCCAGCAGCTCCGACGAAAGGCGCCCCACACCGTCACTCGTGCTCACCTTCGCGGCCACGCCCACGACCGCCACCACGCCCACGTCCCCACCCGCGCCATGCAGCCGCAGCCGCTACTCGAGCAGTAGCGGTTGCTTTGGCGTTGCTTGCAACTGTCGCCTCGGTGACGCGACGCTCGTAGTCCCTCATGAGGTCCCCAAAAATCGCGGAACCTAGGTGCTCAGAAGCAGGCTGAAAATGCTGGGCTCGCAGCACGTCCATAACACCTTGATCACCGTGCACACGCTTGACCTCATTAAGCCTCCGTAAGAAAGTCAGACGAAAGCGAAACGCCTTGTCGATGGCTTCGGCGTGATTCCGAGCACGTGTGAGGTAGGGGTTGAAGTCTTGATTTGCAGCTGGGACGTAGGGTAGCAGCTCTTCAACAGCTACAAAAAGTGCGGCCATGTGGGCGCCGAAACACGACATCCATAGATACTCCTCTTGGGCCGGCAGATGCCGGTCATCATGCTTGAGGTACTCGTTCGTTAGGTCGGTGCTCAGAGGGAAGAGTCCAGACACGGCTGACCGGTCGAACGGCCTCGTAACCAGACTCTGCTCGCTGCAAGTAGTTCTGGCACCGCGAGGTAGTCGTCCTCGTCACTCTCGGATTTTGCTCCGACACGGCCGCCTTGGGCTAGCTCACGTCGGGGCGCATTGCAGCTCCCCCGCTGCCCGTTGGTTGTCCCGCGATGCGCTGCCCGGAACCGGAGCCATGTGCCCCGTCTCCATCAGCAACACGAGCGATCACGAGCCGTCAATTGAGCTAACGCTGTTGCAAGCTCGCGCAGCAATGTAGACTAGGCCTTCACGTCTGCTTGTAGCTATTCGAGCGTCGGCTCAACGACAGGTTCTTCTCCATCTGACATGGTAACGCACATACGTATGGAGGAGAATTACACACACGGGTGGTGAGCCGGGTGTGGTCTTGAACAACCTGGGGTGACCTTGCTCGCAACATGTTGCGAGACAGTTTTAACATCGCTGCGTGTAACGCATCGAAAACTGGGAGATGGCATGCTCAGTTGTTATGGCTGCTTCTATGTCTACTTGTGTTGCACCCAAAAAGGGCGCAACGACGGGTGCTTAGTTCCCGTACCACTGAGCAGCACTTGTAGCTGAAAAGCGGTTAGGGAAAGGGAGGAAATGTTGCCCCTTTGCGAGTTACTCTGCCTGCTGCTGTAGTTTACAGCTTCGTCGAGAAGGCCGAGTTAATTGTGTCTGCTCCCACCACAGAGTACCAATACGACTTCCGAGCCCTCATGGCCTCGGTTGTCAACTTCATGTTTTTTGCCAGGGGACTTACTGGCGTGTCCTGCCGAGTGCGGGATGTGCATGTGGACGATTACAACATCACCATGCAGGTGTGCCGCGAGAAAGGTCGCGCTGGCCGACGGCGGGGTCCCGACGACCTGCGCGTGCTTCTCATACTACAGGTGTCATAACATCCCCGAGTTGCACGTCTCCTGCACCACTTCATCGACCACGTATAGTCTGTCCCCCTGGTTTCTGTTGCCTTGGCTGAGACAAACTTCTGGGCGGTCACCCCAAGCGAGCAGTCAAAAGCTTGGACCGCCGCTACAATGTCGGACCGGCTGTCTACAACCGTTCGCCTTGTCGGTGCTGCCCCTCCCGCCGGCACTTCCTGGACCTCACACAGCCTTCGCAAGGGAGCAACGTCTGCCGCTAACGCCATCGGAGCTCCATTGTCCCACATTCACTACCAAGGCGGCTGGGCCACTAACTCTGACGTTGTTATGGACTACACCGACCCCAACGTTCTTCCTGGCGCGCGGTCCTTCTTTGGCCACATTGCGCCCCTCCGCCGCCACTTCCAAGTCCAACAGGACTCCGCAGCGGTGGCCTTTCCGGTGCCTCCTTCATGACCTGGCGCTACCCCTTCTCCGTCAATCCACCGCTCTCTCCGTTCGCTCATGACTGGCAAAACCAGACTCAACTTTGAAATGATCTAAACTAGTTTATGGGGTTTCCTCCCTTTCCCTAGCTAATAACCGCTTTTCAGCTACAAGTGCTGCTCGGTGGTACGGGAACTAGGCACCTGTCGTTGCGCCCTTTTTGGGTGCAGCACGAGCAGACATAAAAGCAGCCATAACAGCTGAGCCTGCCATCTTCCAGTTTTCGCTGCGTTACACGCAGCGCCCTCCCTGACTCCGTTTTCCCTCCACGCTTCTCATTTTACCCTCCTGCCAATTTCGGCTCTTGATGGTGTAAACAGGCCTGCGCGATCGTTTTGGCAGAACTATACTCAACTTTGAAACCCTGCATATATGTTCACAGCAGCAAGCAGGCGCGCTGGCTGCGGAAGGACGGCGGAAACCACGGAATCCGGGCGGATTGCGAGTGTCCTGGTACCGCCGTACCGATAGGGCAGTAGCCGCACCCGCGCCGCCCGCTCGCGCGCCGCCGCCATGGCGGCGCGCGGCGCTCCTTTCCCGGCCGGCGGCGGGTGGAGAGTTTCCCTTCTCGCCGCGGCCGCAGCTGCAGCTTGTCCCACCCCCCAACCCCTCCGGACCCTGGCAGAGTCCCATCATGGTTCTCAAGACCACTAACTGCCGCTTCAGCGGCCTGCGCATCTACCCGGGGCGCGGGATCCTGTACGTCCGTGTGGACGGGCAGCAGTACCTGTTCCTCAACAAGAAGTGCAAGAGCCTGTACGACCAGCGGCTGCGCCCTGCCAAGCTGGCCTGGACCTTCACCTACCGCAAGCAGCACAAGAAGGACCAGACTGAGACCGCGGGCCGCAAGAAGCGGAGGACCACCACCAAGGTGGCCGCGCGCTCCATCGCCGGCACCAGCCTCGAGGTCATCCAGAAGAAGCGCATGGAGAAGCCGGAGGTGAGCTCCGGGAAACCCCCTAATACCCCCACATACGACCCCGGAACAACTTGGAACGGCGAACGCCTCCTCGGCGCCCGGCCGGCGCGGCTTCGGATACTTGGCAGGACCTGGTGCAGCTAAGGCTGCTGCCATTCCCCTGCTGACCTCGCTGAGTCGCTGGCGGAGGGAATGGGCTTTGCGAGCGGCGTCTATGCACCGGGACGCCCCCCGTGATTGGCGCCCAATATTACCGGGCCGCCCCCTGTTTTTGTTTTTAGCTCTCCAGCACTCTAATCGGCCCCCCCCTTCCTTCACTCCCCGCGCCAACCCTACAGGTGCGCCAGGCGAGCCGCGAGGCCGCGCTCCGCGAGATCAAGGACCGCCAAAAGAAGATGAAGGCGGAGAAGAAGAAGGGCACGTCTGCCGCGCCCAAGGGCGGCAAGGGCGCCGCAACCAAGGCGGTGCAGAAGGGCCGCAAGTAGAGGGCCGCACCCCCCTTGCTTGCTCCCCCTTCTTTCCCCCTCTGACCCCCTGACCCCCCCTTCTGCCGGCGGCTGCTGTCCCAGGTCTGGGCTCCTTGGGGCTCTGGGCTGTGTAACATCTGCTCCCCGGCAGGCGGCGACTGAGCGCGGCGGTGAGTGCGGACATGCAGAGGAAGAGGAGGGGTGCTTGGATGGGGGATTTTTTGGGGGGAGGGGGGGGGGGGAGCGCCTGATGTCTGCGCTGGCACCTTGTGCGCATCTACAGAGGCAGACAGCGGGCGATTTTGGGGGGATGGGGGGGGGGGGGGGTTCTTGACAAGGCAGCATGACACACCCTCGGGCGAATTGGAGTGCAGCTAGGCGAGGACGTGTGGCATTCCTGGGGTCCTTCGCCCTGTCCCTGGCACCCTGTCAATACCCTTGGAACCGGGGACTCGCACCTTGATGAGACGGATCTTCGCGGCGCACGCGAGGGTGTCCTCCCAGTCGCCATGCCTTCCGCCGCTGGGAACGCCGTAGATATTCCGACTCCAGTGTATCCCTCAACACCGACAGGCCCCCGCCTCACCAAGAGGCAGATAAGCTGCTACGAGTTGTATCATTTGCCTACAACTCTATTTCTGGAATTGGTGGGAGAAGGGGGAGGGGGTGGGTCGTGGCCAATGACCAAGATGCCGCCCGCGCTCGCAGCAGGCAACCCTCGGCCCCTGCCAGGCTGCCAGCAACATACCGCTCAACCGTGCCGACTGCTCCAGCTCCCTCTGCCCCCACAGACAGTCAGCCACTCCTTCATTACATGCGCCTTCTTCTGGCCATCGCCAATCTGCCACGTACTGAACACATCATTCGGTAGCCGACCCTGGACTCGCCGCTGTGGCTGCGGCACCGGCACCTAAATGGCACAAACATCCTCCACACGGTGTCTCCTGTGGGCGCATTTGTTGTTCTGAGCTGCCAAGCGCTGGTCTCCATGCATGAAGTGCGCACTATCACTGCCATTCTACCCACCACGGCTGCCGATCGCCACATGAAGTGTCCTTTTGAGCAGCTCCGCGGCCATCGGCGCTCTTTGCCCATCTGCGGGTCACCCATAGTAATACTTCGAAGGTGGCAGGGACACGTCTGGAGACCGCCTGGCTGACACGGTCGAGCCAACCCAGCTGCTGCCTGACAGTTAAGTATTCGGCGGAATGCGCAGTATGTTCCCCGCACACCTCAATGGAGATTTTCCATCCATATGCCTCTACGACCGCGTCCTGCGGCCCACACCAACAGCTGAAAAGTACAAAAGGGGCAGCGCCTCATCCGTGGAATTGAATGGACCTGCCTGCTGGTGGTAATGATTCACGTCGACTTCCCACTCAGCGGGCCGAGGGGTGGAAGTGGGGGGGGGGGGGGGGGGGGGTGAGCTAGGGGGCCGCACTGCGTGAACTTTTTCATGTTGAGACGACCCTCATGCAGTGTGGGCATCGACGCAAAGCCGCCCGGTACGAATCCTTGAGCCCCCTTGCGGACTTGACCGACCGGGCCCAGTGTTGTGCCTCATCAAGACTGCTGATGTAGTACATACCCGTAGTAGGAGCAGAGGCAGGAAACCGAACGCGAGCATGATAGTCATCACAGCGCCCCAGTGACCAGAGATCGCGCACTTTGGTCTGCCCACCGGTCGCAAGTAGTTCCGCGAAAGGACGAGTGCCACACTGACCGGCTGACTGGGTTGCGGAGCACCAGAGCTGTTTCGAGGAGAGGCTCAGACTGCCGCTCCTGCATCGGGATCCTGAGCTCGTCACGGGATGAACGGCCGTTTGGGTGTGTGGTTGGCACGCGCGTTGCGCAACGCTTGGCGATATCTATAATTCGACAACAGAGAAAACGGTGTAGTTTCATAAAGGATTCATGCTCTGCATGGTACCTGCTCTTGACGGCAGTCATTCGCGGCCACATGCAGGACCCGGACACAATGCCCGGTGGACATACTTCAAATGTGTGTTCATGCACTCGGCTTGATTGCCTAATAACTCGATCAGCACAACCTTATAGACATGCATTCCCTCTGCTCTCCCGGAGGTATTGAGACACGGCCCTTGCAGTATTGCATTTATTGAGCTCATTGGTGTGACTACACGTCACGGATGTATTACAGAAAGCAGCCGATGTACTCGAATCACGATGGCATGTCGGTCACTGACATCGATGGTTGCAATCGCTTAGGGCTGCCCGCCAGCTCCCGCCCAATGCGCCGCACCGTGGATTCACATGAGAGGCCAGAGGCTAAGTCTTAATTTGAGGCCGGTCCGGGCAGAGATCTGCGGCGAGCTGGGTGGCCAGAGCGCGCGCAGTGGCGCGGTCGGGCGCCTCGAAGTGCAGCTCCACGGGGCGCAGCTCCCAGATGGCACCCACAAACTCGGTCTCCTGCGCCGCCATCTCCAGGAGCGCCCCCGCACGCCCCTGGTGCTCCGCCACCGCCTCCTCCATCTCGACCATCCGCGCGCGCAGGCGCTCGAGCTGCAGCACAGCGGCCTTCACCGCCGGGTGCTGGTTGACGCTGGAGCCGGCCGCCTCCGCCTCCGCCCGGTGCTCGGCCTTGGCGTCCACCACCACAGCGCCCGCGGCCTCAATGTCGCCGGCCAGCCGCGCCATGGCGCCCTCATCCGGCAGGTCCTGCGCCTCCAGCTGCTGCTCCGCCTCGGGCCGCAGCACGCCGGCGGGGGGGTCCTCCCTCACCTGCAGAGGCACCAGACAGTGCGGGAGGAGATGTTCTCAGCAGCCTGCTAATTGATGACCAGTTACTCTTCTTTACATAATATCGCTTAATCGGTGGAGGACGAAGAAGGGGGGGGGGGGGGGGGGGTTGAATGGGCAATTTGTTTTGTGGATGACGGAAATATTGAACTGCATGATGGATGGTGGGGCATAAAACCATCATTTGAATTATGATGGCGGGCCCTGGAAGTTACTGATAATCGGTGGTAATACTTAAAAGATAGCTAATCTGCATCCATTAAAACAAAAAACAATAATTACGTTGTGGGGGGGGGGGGGGGGGGTATGCGGAATACCCAGCAGGGGGGGGGGGGGGGGGGGGCTTTTAGTCGGGGTCATGAAAGCAGTAGTTATTTGGAGTTGCAAGTCAAATACAGTAATGCGGGAAGGAAGGATAAGTGTGGAAGTGGGCAGAGCTGTGGCCGGCTTGATCCCACAGGCTGCTCACCATCGGGCATCCGTGCGCCGTTGCTGCCTCCCCAGCGATGGCTCGATGCTCCGCATCATCCACCGTCCGCAGTGGGGACAGGTCGACCACCACCACGTCCTTGCTCGCACCGCCGCTCCCCTGCCGCACCTGCACGCATGCCCACTCGAAGGCGTCCGCCCACTGGCGCCAGGTGTTGGCGAGGGGGGAGCCGCGCCGCTCGCGCCGGTGCCCGTCGCCCTTGAGCACCACGAAGCGCCGCTTCTGCGCCACCTCGAACTGCTTCCCCTCCTCCGCGTTCAGTCGGTGGGCCACCTGTGCACCAGCCAGCCAGCCAGTCGGCCGGCAGTAATCAGCGCGCCACCCGCCGCGCCCCAGCTTCTCACTCATAGAATAAACTGAATGTCTCGCAGTGAGACATTCCATGCCTTTTGAGTGAGAAGCCTCGAAGTCACCCCTATGTAAGCTCACGCCATTACATTTATTCCTATGTACAATAGTCCTTTATCATTGGAATTTCGACATTCAAGCTAGGTACAATCGGATCCCACTTTGCATGCCACATCACCATTCCAATCGTGCTGCTGAGACGCCATAAATAGTGCTCAATGAGAACAGACACGACTCCGATGGTCGCTGCGATGCTGCATAGCACAACATGTTTTCCGAAAATGGCGCGTGATGTTGGCCCGGTGCGCTCACATCTCTGTTTCCCGTGCCCCGCGTGAGCGCCTTTTGCCCGCGGCTGAGCCGGACGACATCTCGCGGGTCCGGCCTGCCCTCCAGCGGCTGCTCTTTCTTCTTCGCGAGAACTCTGAGGCGGCGCGAGGGGCGCTTGTTAGCGTCAAGCACGGAAGGATGGCAAAGAAGCCAGGGACATGATGACGAGTGGGCGAACCTGCGGGAAGCCCCGCGTCGTGCAGCACGATCGGGAGCCCGGGAAAGCAGGCGACGGACCGTGGGCGTTCGGCCCAGTCCCTTGCAGCCTCCGCGAACCGAGGCCTCCGCGGCGATGGGGCGCAACAAGAGCCCAGCGGGTCCCGGCATTTCAGGCACAGCTCGGGCGCGACCCCTTCCTACTCTGCCGATGGCTATCGATACTCTTTGCCCTGGTCGAACTAAACTTTCGGCAGTGTGTAGTCAGGACGGTGCGGCGCCTGTTGAGTCTAGCAGTCAAGTTAGTGGCGACTAGTCCTTCAAACATGCGCGACTCGAGGGTGTATGGATATGGATACTGTAGTTCAATATTTGCTGTGTGGCCGTTGTGGTGCGGGGGCGTGCACGGCATGCTGCGACCACGTGACACGATGACGATCTTAAAGAAGCCACGGTGTCAATAAATGATTATGCAAGCAAGCAAGCGCTGCCACGATATGGTATCATGAGTTCTTGACGTACTGAAACGAATTTATGAAGTTTTTGACGGCACATTGCCGGATGCCTGGATCACACGGTCACCTCGAGCCACATGTCACCATGCAGACTTGCCGGCGATGCACGAATTACCGGTTGTGCTAGCATCAGGTCACTTTGTAGCATCTGGGGAGCACGTTACTACCCTAACAAAAACCCGAGTACAGGTAGTCGCAGAGGTGCCAGTATGGGTGCGGCAATGTAAACGACGCGCAGGCGGTGCATGAGGTACGGGTATAGGTATACGGTTCAAGCAGCGAATTACAGCATTATCATCGGCGCTCGGAGGCATATCCGCCCGTCGTCTTGCATCACGTTCCTGCTTGGATCGATCCAAACACTATTCGCTATCCCGCGGGTGAAAGGTTCCGCGACACCTCTCACGACATCAGAAGACGGCTGAGAGCAGAGCACGGCACCCTCAGGATCTGCAGGGCTCCACCGAGTCTCGTATATTTTATTCGCGGCGTCGCTGCAAAGCCAACAGCCAGTGAGCTGGAGGTGGACACCCCGATACGCGATGTCGTTCCTGGGAACCGCGGCGCGCGCCTCCCCGCCCGCTACCAGCGGCCGTGGCGCCTCCCCCGCCGCGCTGCAAGCGCGCGCACCCGCTGCGCGGGCCCTCCTGGCTCACCCTCGCCGCGCGCAGAGGGCCGTTCGGACCGCGTCAGTGCGCGTGCGCGCCGAGCGGGCCACCCGCACCGCTAGCGGCGGCGTTAAGGTGTACGAGCAGGAGGTGACGTCAAGCAAGCTCAAGGTGAGCTTGAGCGCGCGCCGGCCACCGGGGGGGGGGGGGGGGGGGCCGCTGCTGGGACCGGGCCATTGTTTTAAACGCTACTAAACGAAACTCATGATAAACCAGTAGCGACTACAACACGCATTCGCACTCCAGTACATACTGTGAATATATGCTGGGACGCTTAGCATGCTGCGCGTTCGAGTCCCTCCCCTTTGCCACATGCGTCATCTGTCAACTTTCGCATTATGTTTTTACGTTTTTAATTCGCGTCGCACAGACGGTTCATTCAGGATTGCTTGTGTGGTTACCCGTCAATTTAATAAAGCATAGTCGCTCCTTCATCATGTTTAATTCTCCTGAAGCACATGCATTCGGTGCATGAGGCACCACAGCAACGAGTCTAGCATCCTCGGCCGGTTTAGAGGCTCCCCCCCCTCCCCCATTCTCTCCCCTCCCTTTAGAGCGTGAACATCTTGAGCGCCGATGGTGCGCGCATGAGCCTGGAGGAGGTCATCGGGACCGGCAACAAGGTGACCCCCGCCCCCCCAACAACTCCCTCCACTCTGGCCTATCACTCCTCCCCCAACCACCTGGCTGCAGCTGCCTCGCAGCAGGCACCTACTGCACCCGCTTCTCTAAGTGCTAGTGCCCATATCTCCACCCTTGCCTGCCTTCATGCGCATTGACAGAGCCCCCCCCCCCCCCCCCCCCCCCCACGCTCCCCCAACCTTGCCCCTGCAGAAAGCCGTTGTCGTGTTCCTCCGCCACCTTGGCTGGTGTGTCCCCCGCTCTCCCCCCTCCTCTCTTATCCACCCTTCCCCCTTGTCTCCCCCATCAACAGCAACTAAAACCATCAATGGCGCGGCGGCTCTTAAGCCAAGTGCGATCAGTTCATTCTTCCACAAATATGTGTCTCAGCACGTCACTTGGTGCAATTAGACAATCAGGCACAGCTCACCCGAACTCCAGCACCGGCGAATGTCATTCTCAGCCATCCAGGGGATGGCATCCAAAAGGCAATCTCATTGTCACGGGATAGGCTCATTGCAAGAGGTTGGCCAGGATCCGGGCAGTTGGCCACACCCATGTACAAAGCACACTGGCTAAAGCCCCTTCCCCCCAAACTCCCCTCCCTCCCTTTCCCTCCCTGTGGACGGTGTCGCCTAACCAAAACAAACCGTCCTGCAGACCCCTGTGCTGGTCCTACGCGAACGAGGTGTGCCCCCCCCCCCCCCCCCCCCCCCCCCCTCCCGCCTTCCCCTCCTCTGCCATTCAATGCACAGACCAGTGCAGTGGAGGGTCACAAAAGCAATGAACTGTATAGCAGCGCCAAGGCTGAATCTTCATGAAATGTTTCCGTTGCATTCTGAGACATTCCAAGATAAGAGTTGCTGTGTCTGTTTGGTAATGGTATGGTGGGGGGGGGGGGGGGGGGGGGGAGGGGTGAGGGCAGTATTATCTACGGTATTCAACGCGCAATGTTTGTTGTGCATGTGCAATGTTTTTTTGGTGCGTGTGCGTGTCGGTGTGGTGCTGACCGGCACCGCTGCAGTGGTCCGAGAAGCTCCCCGAGCTCTCGGCCGCCGGGGTCGTGGGGCCGGTCTTCATCTCCGTGGGCGACAGCGCCAAGCTGAACAAGTTTCTGGAGCTCAACCCAAAGGTGCCGCGCTCGCTCGCGTTTGTGGACGACAGCGAGACGTTTGAGGCATACGCCGTCACGGGGTTTGGCAACATCGGCAAGGGTGCGGCGCCCCTGCTAGCTGATCCCCCCGCCCCCTTCCCTCTTCCCCCCACCCGCTGTCCAAAAGAGGGGGAGAAAAACATACGAAGGGACCAAAGGGGGACATGTGTTGGTGCGGGCCAACCCACCCACTCCTGGTCCATCCCTGGATCTTTGAGCTCTGGGACGTCCTGGGCGGTGAGGTGGCGCGCTTGTGCACGCCCCTTAATGTCCACCTAATAATGGGCATTAACAATCGTGATCGGCAGCGCCCTCACATGTCATCCCACGAGACCTGCCAGTGCATGGATACACATGTCCGCATGGAAGTTTGGACCGTTATCAATTGATGCTTTCAAAACGTTTCCTGAAATCCCCTCGAACGCACTCTTTGTTGACCTGTCGTTATTGTGGCTACGTGTGGAGCGGGGAAGATGGTGCGAATGAATGGTCAAGAAATATCAGAATGCGCCATACGTAAAGTGCGGAATGCTCAATGCATTGGCGTGGCTCATTTTGTACGGTGCCTAGAACCGAAGTGAATGGCATGGCAGTCTTCCCGGGGCTCTCTCGGCTCTGAGACTCAAACCGGGATACTGTCAGAGCCCGAGCGTTCCCCTCCCTCCTGACAAGGGGCTTACCCCCCCCCCCCCCCCCCCCCCCCCCCCCTTCCACCAAACAACAGCCATGCCCGAGATGAAGCTGCAGCCGCCTGGGCTGGACCTGGGCCAGTGGATGTCGTACCTCATGAACGTCATGGCGCTGTCCCCCATCCCCAAGGAGGTCAAGGGGGTCCCCGAGGTGCCCCCTCCCCCCCGCCCCCACCTCCCCCCCAAACACACCCACTTCCCCTGCTCCCTGTCTATGTGACAGGCAAACCGATGCGAAGACACGGCGAAGAGGCTGCTTGAGCGTTGGCTGATGGTTGCGGTCGCCGGTGCAGGGTGTCCTCAAGCTGGGCGGCGTGTTTGTGCTGGATGGTCCGACCATCACGTACGCCTTCGCCGAGCCAGGTGTGCCCCCCCCCCCCCTCCCCTTTTCACATGCACACACACCCCAACCACCCCCCGCCCACCATGTTTCCCATCAACATGTCACATGACATGTCTGCATGATTGCCAACAACTTGGGCTATGTCAATGGTCGAGGGGATGCTGTGAATCCGAACGAACGACGTCATCGGTAGCCCACTTTGGTTGGCGCATGAGCGGCGTGTCATGTACTACCCTCTGCGGTGATAACATAAACACAAGCATAGAGTAGGCATGGGGTACTTGCCTACGTTAACGCATCAGAATTTATCACTGACACAGAACTACGGGGACCTAATGATACTAATGTCAGAAGATAGCACCTGGTTAGCGGTCTGCGGTTGCACAAGCCGGGTGATTGCGCGCCAGGTCGCCGGTCACGGGTATCCGGTAGGACGGACGATCAAAATGCTTTCTGTCATTTTATAGCTCTGATTGGCCTGACATAGGGAGGCCGCCCAATGAGCTTCTCCCGCTACCGCTGACGTTCACTGGGGTGGCTGAGGGGGTGGCTGTTGCTGGTGTGCAGTGCCCGGACAGCACGCGCCCATGGAGGACGTGCTGGGCGCCGCCGGCGTGGTCTAAGCCGCCCGCACCGCACAGCGCCCCCGGCCCAG
>VCJN01000550.1:0-82311 GCA_006384855.1 Tetraselmis striata | reverse complement strand
GGACGTACGGACGAGAATATCACAAATCGGGTGGTTGAGCCGGGTGTGGTCTTGAACAACCTGGGGTGACCTTGCTCGCAACTGGTTTACGAGACCGTTTTTACATCGCTGCGTGGAACGCAGCGATAAACTGGAAGATGGCAGGCTCAGCTGTTCCGGCTGCTTTTATGTCTACTCGTGCTGCACCTGAAAGGCGCAACAACAGTTACTAGTTCCGTACCACTGAGCAGCACTTGTAGCTAAAAAGCGGTTAGGTCAAGGAGAGAAACCCCAAAAACTAGTTTAGATCAAAATTCAAGAAATCCATGCTGAAATCCAGAAGAAATCCAGCTCCGGGCCACACGAGGCGGGAAACCGCCATGACAGCCACCGATCAGGCATCGCCACCAGCCAGCCGCCGCTCCACGCGGTAGGGCCGCTCTCCACAGCAAAACATCCCGGGCCACTCCAATAGCGGCACTAGGCCGAATGTGATGTGAAGGCGCCGACAGGAAAGGGGCTTCGAAGTAGAGGTCTCGCAGCAAGGAGCGGAAGTGGGGGGTCCAACCCAGAAAGGGCGCCACGGGCGTGCAACAGACCCAGCGCCAAATCGCCGCCAGCTCGGTCACGTCCCCTTCCGCCAAACGAAGAACGCCTTCCACAGCAACAACATCCCGGGCCACTCCAATACCCGCACTAGGCCGAAATGTGATGTGGAGGCGCCAACAGGACGGGAAGGGAGAGAGTGCTCAACGAGTAGGGTTATCGTAGGATTATCGCCTTCTGCAGCTAACTCAAGTAATTAGCACATTCGCGCTCCTCGTGTATTACCGGTACTGTGTTGATGGCCAAAATCGTCTGTGTACGATGATCCACACAAGTACCAGTACACATTTAATTTGACACTGGAACCATGGAACCATACAGGAGCACACCATGGACAGACATAAGTTACACCAGACACCAGATGAGGGATCAGGATCAGTTCCTGGGGAACATATGGGGCAACAGATGGCCGGGTGAAGCACTCAATTCATTCCACGTGGATTACAGGCGGCATAAGATTAGTGCCTATTAGTTGTCTTCGACAACGTGAAGGCGGTTGAGGTATGGCCGGCCCCAGAAGTTCGCGTTGTTGTACTGCCGAAGGTCATCGTCATGCGCTCCGGAGGCGGTGTCAGCTGGCGGAGTCGGCGCAGAGCTAGGATGCGGCTTGCTGTGCTTGCCGCCTGACTTGGGCTCAGCCTCTTGCCTCTTCAGCGGCACTTCAGACAGGTGCCTCATGTCCTCTTTCGTCAACACAATCGGGGTGATAGAGTGCTGTTGCATGTACTCTACCATCAGCTGAGTGCCATCACAGACCTGCTGCCTGCCATCAGCGGCCAAAAACAGGGCTCAGCTCGATGCTCGAGGCAGAAAATACAAATGGTTCCAACAAGCGCTCAAGTGCCCCGCAATATTGGTGGCAGCACAGCTCACCATGTCTTCTGAAGCAGCAACGGCAGCATCATCAGCATGGGCGGGTCGACTGGCGGGAATTCGCCGCACATGGCATCGTAGATCCACGGTGCGTTCTTCACAAGCCCACCCGTGAGCACCCTGGCCAGGAAGTCTGCATTCTGGATGCAATTATTGTGAATTACGTGGTACTTTCGCGCATTGCAGAACTCAAATGCCTGCCATAAAGGGCAGCAGCACAAAGAAGACGGCTCGTGTGAGATGGTGCTGCTCCCTCATACGGCAACGCTTGAATCAATACAATAAGTGAATTGCGCCCCCAGCTCAATATGTAGTTGGCTAATTGGCTGCTGCATGACAATAAAGCATACAAGCTATGGCAGCATATAGCCCTCAGCAAGCATGCACTCAAATTGCGCACCTCGGAGAGCGCGTGTTCGGTGAGGCTGTGAAGCGGTGTTTGGATGTGCAGAAACGGGAGTGTGTCCTCCTCGGGCACCGCCACCGTTGCTCCCTCATTCATCAGCACAGGGCGCGCATCCACCTCCTCCATGATGTTTGCGGTGACATCAGCCATGCTGTTGGGTCCATAGTCCAGGCACTGGAGCTGTGATGTGGTGGTGGGTGCAAACAGGAGTGAGATCCAATGGACGAGGTGGCCTCGCCGTGGGTGCCGCGCAAGCAGTGCCGACTTCTCACCTTGTCGCCCCGCTTTATGTACAGGAGGACATGGTGGAACACAGAGCCGCCGATCGCCAAGGGGTTGTTGGGGCCCAGCCCTCTCACAGGGCGCTTGTGAATGTACAGCCCATCCGGGCCGTCACAGATGCTCGACCTGACTGTGTACCTCAGGGGTGTCTTTTGCTGCTCGTGCGCACAAGCAGCCTGCACTCGCGCGAAGAAGACAGCCATCGTCTCCGGCGCCGCGGCACCCGGCGCAGAGAGCGGCACCAGAGGCGCCGAGAGCTGGGCGGCAACTGGGTCGTCCAGGCGCGCCAGGTCGTTGCCCGACGCGGGTCGCTCACGCTTCAGCGGACCCGGAGTATCGTCGTTAGAAGGGCGAGGCGCTGGCCGCGCGGTGCGGGGCCGCGCCCCCTTGGCAAGCCCCAGCCCCCCGACACCCCCAGCGACAGCGGGCGGCTGCGACCGGCGAAGGGAGGGCATGGCGCTCCCAGGGCGGCTGCTGTCGGACGGCCGCGACAGGCCATCAGACTTTTGGGGTGCGTCCATTGCAGTAGGTCGTATTACTCCTTCGCCTGGAGGGTGAAATCAGAGAGAGGCTACTGGGAGGCGCTGTATGGAGCGGAGTGGGTAGTGAGAGGTATTTCCTTCGCTCCCGCAATTGTGTGCGTGCGGCTGCTGTGCGACCGCGCTGTCGCTGCGGCTCCGCTCACGCGCGATTCGACAGTTCGAGAATGTTCGGCGCGCTGCAGTACACGAGTTCGCATTGGGCAACCCGCACGCGAGTACAGACACGTGCAAAAACAGCAGTGCAAACCGTCGGTATAATAATCATCGTAATCTGCGTCGTAGTTCCGAAATTTCATATATTCCGCTGAAAAAGTACAAATTACGGATCAATTACGAGTCGATCCGGTAGAATCAATCAATCTTCTTCCCTTTCGATGTATATTCTAGTTTTTAGATTGGGAATTCTACTTCCTGTGCAAGGCTTGTATGAAGTTATCAGTGGATTTCGGAGATTGCGGGTACGTGCGGATTCATTCATTTATTTCGGAGTGCTATTGCATCGGTTGGACGGACCTGAATCCCCTCTTGCAGCCTCTCTTGCAACGACCCAAGTTGTACCAGTGTAGCGCCATGTGAAGTATAGAAGGAATGCGATGTGCGCCTAATTCTACCCCGGTGGCTGGTGCCGTTTAAAATGAATGAAAGTTAATGTTGCCATATTCCGACTTGGCATAGCATGTAGGCACGGACCACGCCATGAATGAAGAGTTGATGCAGCAAATGTCCGCTGCTAAATTAGGCCGGCAGAAACACTGCTCCCCGCTCGATCAACCGTGTGCGTGCTCTTGCTACCGACACGCGAAACCGAAGGCGAGAACATGTCTGCCGAATTGCTAGCTCCGTTTGGTGACGAGGTCTTCGGTTTCACGGCGGTCACGTTAGTCTTGCTCGCGCCGTGTCCTGTATGCCGCCCAAGCAAAGCATAAATAGTAAACAGCATGCGGGTGCCAGGCTGCGGTACAGGGCACCTAACACAACAAAGCATGTGCACCAGCAGCGAGCAATGTCACCACAGCACACGTACCCAGCGCGCCCTCCTCCATGTTTGCCTCGCTTGCCTGGGGTAAGACCTCCTCGTACGTGCTGATCTTGCCATTGTCTAACAATGACAGAGAAGCCGTACAGATGCCCTACATCACACCAGCACACAGGGGTGAACACACATTTGCGCTTCATCCCACAATAACATGCATTGCCCGTAATCTGTGCGAGGCAATGAATGCGCAGCATCAACCATCTCATGCTTGAGGGCGGCATCGGCCATCTCATGCGTGAGTGGCGTCATGTCCACACGAGTGTGCGCACCTCATGGCAGTTGCTGGCGACCCCGAGATCGTACGGATTCACTGAGCCGCCTGCCCCAGATCGAAAGTGCTCGTATGTCGTGCGATTTTTCACAAGAAGGTATGTGTGAAACGAAGACAAGCCGCCAACAAACCAGAAAGGGATGAACGCGTAGATGGCAAGGAACGCAGCTGCTTGATTTTGCCCTGCAAAAGCAGCCAGCACTGATGTTATCATTGGACGAATGCGGGGAGGCAAAGCCGCAGTTTCGTAGACGCCCGCCACACACACTCGTGTGCAGGTATAACCCCCCCCCCCCCCCCCCCCATTACGCACGCATACGCAGCACACACTCACCCAAAGACTTCACGAGCGAAATTTCGTCTTCCTCCATATCCTGTACAGCCCGCCAGGTCGATGTCAGTGCAGTACTATCACCTCAGATACTGGCAAGTGGACAGGGGACTCCACATGCAGGGGGGGGGGGGGGGGGGCTGGGTTGCCTACCAGCACAATGAGCCAGACGCTGCAGCAGACAACATACACGCACAGAAACGTCGCCGAAAAAATGAAGATGATGAAGTATCGGTAGTTGCGCTGCATGCACCCGGGCACACACGCAGATATCATTCTACATGACTGCAATGCAGCGGTGGGGCGGGCAATGCAGATTTGACACATGCTTTCCCCGCCAGGCATGCTGACATTATAGGTAGCAAGGTAAGCTGCCGATGCAGTGCGGACAGCTGCATTGACTCCTGCTTGGGCTCTACCTTGCCGATGCATGTGCCAACCCATGGGCAGTGGTGGTCAAAGCGCTCCACGCAGTTGTCGCAGACTCGGCAATGAGAGCACCGCGGAGGGCGGTATGTGCTGCATGTGAGGCAGTACTTCGTCTTCACGACGCGATCGTTCACGCGAAACTCCTTTGTCATCGCAGATGTGCCATGCGAGGCTGTGGCTGCGTCAGCTGGGCTGAGCATCCGCGGCACCACGCCTGGATCGGTGCCAGATGTAGCGGCCAGCGCCAGCATGTTGCCCACGTACACGATACAGGCAATCGCCTCAATGGCCCATGATTTGCGGGGTCCCAGGGCTGGTCCTACTGTTGCTAGGAAGGTCATCAATGGCGCAGTGACGAAGAAGAAGGTGGCACAGAGCGCCCTGACGTCCGGCCCTAGCATGCAGTGGCCGCCAAAGAGAAACATGTTCCTGCCTTGCCATCCCCCTATCAGTCGTTTTCGCCGCTCGGAAACCATATTCAGGATGGGATGTACCGTCTTAGTCTACTCTCGCGGCGGGTGGACCCACAGCAGCACGCTTGTGCACGCCCACACTGGTACTGTATATCTATGCCAGAGAGGGGCTCCGTTCGGGGAGTCGACAAACGCGCGGCTCCTCGACGCGCAGCTGCCGTGGACAGCGCATGCGGGACCTCGCAGGCAAGACCTGAGGGCCCGGGGTCGTGTGCGGCTTGCGGCTGGGACTACTTGGCCGCACACGCCGGCTCGCCGTCGAGGCTCTGCTTGCCACAATCACACAGCCGACGCCGCGGCCCTGCGGCTAATCCTCGCGCCGCGCCCCGAGCGCACTGAGCGCCGCCAGCACAAGTAGGGCGGCGTCCTATTCGTCACCAGGCCAAAAAATATATACCTCAGCTGCACATGCGCTCCAACTTCGGCAGGATGGTGCAAAGTGCACCGGTAGCGGCGGCTAGGGGCAGATGTCGACAAAGACTGTTCGGGCGTCTGACGCGCCCTCTGACGCGCGGGAGAGATGGCTCAGCCTGCGCCTGGGCATGTCCTGCTGCTGCGGCAGTTCATCCCCGCCAGCAGGCCAGCACGGGCACGAAGGATTACAGGGCACGGCTGCTGTACGAGTACGACGGGCGCGGACAATAAATATAGCGCGACGGATGGCTGGAATGCTGGATATTCCCTTAATATCCCTTTTGAGCGCTCGCAATTCGACACCAGTGCGACCCGTGTTTTATAAAGTACTGGAATATGGAAAGACCAAACTCTAAATTTACTACCGGGTCGACCCGCGTGGAATTCCGTCGATAGGTGTCAGGTACTGTAGCGATACGAAATATATTTGTATACGAAATCGAAAGCGGGAGTGCCTGCCTTTCTCGGTCCGGAGACGTATTCTGTTTATTTTTTAATTGTTTTCCGCCCCCAGGACAGGACTGGCACCAGTGAAACCCTTGCAGCGTCTCTACGACGGCCGTTTAGGCAGCAATCCAGTTACGGAAAGCCCTGGGTAGGAGACGCTCCGTTATAGTCATCAAGCAAATTGCCGAAGTATTCTGCAAGACTACTTGAAGTCCAGTGACAAAAATTCCAACACTGTTGGATCACCGTCTAAAACACTGCCATCAAAATACCCGGCACTGACCACGAAAGGTCCGCCCTACCCGTTTGGGCGTCGGCCCATTCGAGTAATGCGAGTTGGGGCAAGCCCCAACCCGCGGAGCAAAGCATTTCGGGAGTGCGATACATGTGCAACAAAAAAGGCCGTGTGAGGGAGGGCCCGACGCCATGGAAAATTTTCCCATTCCCAGTAAAATCCAGGGCGCCGTGAAGGGAGGGGGGGGGGACCCCGCCCAAAATGAAGGCAGTTAAGTCCCCAGGTGTCGACGAAATAACCTGACTACTAATTAAATCCGTGAACTCCGGAACTAACAACCCAAAAGTATGACGGTGATACCCCCACCGCGGGCACTCCACCAACATATGTTCGTTAGTCTCAGATTCACCTCCGCCACATGCAGGGCAGTGTTCTAGGAACCGCCCAAGCATGGCATGAATCCGGGCCAATCGGCGGGCGGTGGGAAATACTCGGGTGCGTAATTGTATCATAATGTGCAACCCGGCCACAACCCCCGCGGCGACACCCACACCGTACTGTGGCAACGGGTTTGACGCATAAGATGCATGGACATATATACCCCAGGTTTTATTGCGTGCTAACGATGCCGACGATTCGTAATAACGCGCCCACACCGATGCCTTTACTAATTTAGCGGCATCGCGCGCGGCTAGTGACCTCCACTCAAGTAGAAGGTGCGCCCCCTCAGCTAGCCCTACGTTCGCCCTAGCTAGTCGATCTAACCACCGCACAGTCCCTGACGTCCACGTGTTAGGGCGCGCCCGACTTGGCTGATCTACTAAATGGGTTATACATGTATTAAAGTCGGATGCTTGAAGGAACACCCGAGCCCGTGCCGCAGCGGCCGTAGCCTTTATGGGCGCAATATCCAATTCCCGCATCATCGGTGCAGTGGCCACCCCAAGGGGAGTTTTTACCCACCCCAATGAGGCACCGCAAGCACTGATTGAGTACGGTTTGTAATTTATTTGCGCCGCTAGTTCTATCCATGCCCCATACTTCACACCCGTAAGTTAAAACCGGCAGTACACGGGCTTTAAAGACCGACACACGCATATTAATAGGAAGTATGTCCCGTCCACCGACTAATACCGAATCGAGCGCCTCAATAGCGCGCTTACCCTTCTTAACCCGGTCGTCCACTATGTGTTGCATACCTAAATCCGACTTAATGACCGTACCCAAGTGCCTATATTCATTTACAACCGGTACCCGTTCCCCCCAAGCTGCCATCGGGCAGCTTGTTCGCGGAACGCGGTCTCGTCGGAATATCGGCCTAATGCCATCACCCCACACTGTACCCCAAACCCCATAAATTGGTCCTCCGCCCACTGCGAGAAGTGGGCGAACATGCCATGCAGGTTATCGAACGAGCCTGTGATACCAACAGCGTCGTCCGCGTATAGCTGACCTGGCACCCTTAGTGGTTGCCTTGCCGCTAATGTGTCGGTGCACCCTGGTACATCACACCCTAGATGTTCTACCCCATCGAATATATCGTTAATAAATATGTTAAATAGGATGAGGGAAGCGGGGCATCCCTGTTGGAGGCCACGCTCTATGGGTATGGGGTCTGATAGTGTTCCCGGGGCCACCCTTGTCTTGACCCGTACCATACTATCTATGTATAAAGTTTTAATGAAGGTAAGCATATGATCCGTGACTCCTATGGCTTGTAGCTTTAGGAATTCAAGCTCAGGAGGTACGGTGTCATATGCCTTCCTAAAGTCAATAAAACCCGCGTCCGTGGGTAGACCTGCCGCTTGGCGACGAGGCGCGTTATCAAACAAGCTGGCGACTTGCATGGGGCTCTCCTCATTCCGCATAAAACCCGCTTGCCAACGGCGGATTATCCCTTTAGCCTGGCAGACGTCTTGCAAGCGTTGGGTAATGACGGTCATAAGGAGTTTCATAGCGGCACCCATAATCGAAATACCCCTATAATTGTCCATAACGGTCGCGTCGCCTTTCTTGGGCACCGATACTATGGCCGAGCTACGCAACTGCCGGGGGATGTAGTTCTTAGTCCATATCCCGTTAATTAAGGCCAGCAATGCCTTGCCAACATGGCTATTTGGGGCTTATATCGCCAATTTTAAAGCCTCCGCAGTGATCCCATCCTGCCCCTGGGCCTTATCATTTTTAAAGCGCCTAAGAGCCTTGACTAGTTCCTCCCAGGTCATATGCCCATTGATCCCGTTTAGTGCGAGGGCAATGGGTGGCGATGTACCGTGGCGGTGTTCCCACGCCGCACGGTATACCGCAACCCGTTGTGCTAGGGGGTGGGGGTCACGCAGCAGCTCCCGATAGTGCCGCGCCCAGCACGCATTGATTTCGCCCGGCTCGGTATGAAGTACCCCCAATACCGGATCGCGTACTGGTTAATCGTTCGCGCCCTCGAATGAACCCTGCTGCCCCTTACGGAGAGAGCGCGCCCACTTCTAGAACTCCCGTCTCCCACCACCCTTCTTAAAATCCTGAACCGCTATTAGCACGGCCCGCTCCCTCAAGCGGTGGCGGTTATTACGTACTAGTGTCCGGACCCTATGCCGTGCAGCAGCATAATGTGCCGACGCTAGAGCGGCATCCCGAGGGCCCCTAGTCCCCCGGCACGCCATAAAGGTCATGCGCCGACAATTAATCGCACCTAGGATAGACCGTTGCAGCGGCGGCCCTAGGCCACGACGCCTGGGCTTGGTAACAGCCCCTACCCCACGCGCCGCCGACCATATTGCTTGGATAAAGTGGTCGGCGCCGGTGTCTAGGGATCCCCCCCTCCCGAGGGCCCGCCGTCTACAGGTGGGTCATCTAGAGGGATGAGCACCGCGAACGGATTAGCGGTGACAAAATCGTGGAACGGCTTGGGCCATTCAGAGGGAGAGTCACCGTGGGCCGGTTTGGGAATAGACCTTGCAGACAGGCGTTCATGCAGGGGAGGTGGACAGGTATCCTCACGGATGGCGCCCACGGGGAAAGAAGGCAGGACAGGGAAGTGATCGGAGGTGTCCCAAGAGTAGTCCACCCATGCTGAGGGCGAGAGAGGTGGGAGAGGGCCTATGGTGGGAGGCCATGCGATGAAGTGGTCAAGAACGCGGCAGCTGCCCCTCCGGCAAGTACCCCGTTCGCGCGCCGATGCATCCCCCGGCCACATGGGCTTACCGCCGGGAAGGCACCGCCAACGCCTGAGTAGAGCCGTCAACTCCCTTACATCCATGTTCCAGTCCCCCCCCCCCCCCCCACCACGATCATATCCCTCGGAGAACTCGTGCGAAGCCGCGCCAACTCTTCGCGAAGGCGGTCCCGATACGGTTCCCCCTGTGAGCCGGTGGGCAAATAGGCCGAGATGAATATAGTGGCCGCGGAGTCACTGCAACCTCCCCCCACCCGGACACAGGTCCAACATGGGTGGGGCGCGCCGACTGCCCGCGCCCGGTACGGCGACCGGACTAACACACAACACCCACATTCAGATGCAACGCGGTCCCCGAACGAATAGTAGTCAGAGTACGTACCCATTAAAACGCACTCGAATATCAGTCGCCCTAACCGTGGTCTCCTGAACGAGCAGAACATCTACAGATCGCTCGATCAGCAGCGCGCCAACATCCTCCACCTTAGAAGACAACCCATTCACATTAAGTGTCGCAACGCACAGGTGGGCGGCATGGGGGGGAGGGAATGGGCAAGGGGTGGGGAGGAGGGGGAGGGCGAGCGGCGCGGCGATCCCAATACGAGCGGTGTTCACGCTAGTGCCACTCTCACCGGCCTGCAAATAGTTGTAAACGCTCGCGGACATGCGCACCCTGCCCTTGGGTATAATACACATCAAAGCGCACTAGCCCATCCAGCTGCAACACACGATCGATCTTCGGAATGGCCGGTGAATTACATCGGCGCTGAGGCATGGCAAGATGGGATGGGATTACAACCAGGATGGGAGTGGAGGGTGGGTGTTGCGCAAGCAACATCAAAAGGGATGGACTGTGCCGAGTCCGTGTCCCGCCTAAATAGCCAGTGATGTTGAAGGGTATAGAGCTGCTGCCAACAACCCTCCCGGTGCCGGGGATGCCGGCGGCCGATGTACGAATCGGCGCAGGAAGATTCCAGAATTTTCCGGAGCATCGTGGCGCCGATTTCATACGGCCGACTAGAGCTGGCACCGCTATAGGATTGGGGCATCACTTGGTTGTCGTTTTCTAACCTCAGTTAATACTTAACATCGATTAAACTACATCCATGAGCAGGCAGGTAGGCACTGGGCAGAGGGAGGCACAGCTAGTTGTGCCATGGAAGCCGAAGGCCACAGCGGCCTGGCGGCGCGCGCTTCCCACGTGCCCGCTAGGCCGGTGTTTGAGAACAAAAAAACACACCGACGGATGCGCGGGCCGGCCACACGAGCGGCGGCTGTCTCAACGCTCCCCGTCCATCGCTTGTGCGCAAGCTGCGGACGCTCCACTTGCCGAACAACGAGCACAGCTCGCGCGACGCCTCGGAAGCGCCGCGGAGCCGATGGTGCAGGCAAAAGTGGGACGCCAGGCTAACGCAGGGACCGCAATGTCGCGACGACACGCGCAAGAGGATGCGATTCGGCCCCCTCTCCAACGTCTCCACCACGAGGCGCTCGAGTAGCGCTCCAGTGACACGTCCCGCGGGATAAGGTGGCCAGTAATTTCAGACGAATTCTGTTTATTGTTGCCAGTCAGCACCAATAAGCACAACAAAGCAAAGTACTTTTCTCGTAGTTATATCCGTACTACTACGAACTCGTTCAGTAGTGCATGTATAACATACACGACATTACTTATTTGTTTATTTATGTGATATAAGAGTATACTACAGCAGCCCACAAAAGTCTGCATGTTTCTATGGGTATGATTTGGGTTTGATCGCTTCTAGTCGGTAAACACACGCCATAGGAGCCCTTGCGGGGATAACTATGAAAAGCGTGCAAATTGTTTGCTAGGGCCAATGCGATGTCGCGCGTAGCGCGTGGCGCCTGTTATGCGGCACTACCAGTGTAACACGTGTTGCACGGCCGGGCTGCGAACGGTTTTGAGCGCACGGCACGCCGACATCTGGACATAACGAACCGTGTTTTTCCTCCCATGGTCGCCGAGATACATGTGTTGGCCACCTACCCCATGCCTCGCGGCGCATGGTTTGGAGTCCATGGTCAGCAAGCGGGCTGCATGCGACATTCGCAAACTGGTTGTTTGCCTTGCAAGAAGCAGTAATATTGCAATCACGTTTTAATTCACAACATTTCAGCGTTTTATTAGACTGGGTTGAAAATTTGTCCGATGGAAAGCCCGTGATCTGCGCTTTCCAACGCACTAATTTGCAGCCCAGTCCAATAAAACGATGAAATGGTATGGGATGTCAAAGTTAACCCCCCCCCCCCTCCCGCATGTTTTGGTATCCAAGCCAGCTCACTCACTGTGGGTGGGGGCGCAGAAGATGGGGGCATGTAATGTGCCCTTCCACGCAAGCTCGCAGGCGCGAGGACCCCTTGGATAGCTCTCCACGTCGCGCAGACCCCGTCATCATTTTGGCTTTTCCCCTTGAATGATGGGTGACATGTGTTACAACATGCGCGCAGACGACATGTGCAGTAGTGGCGATCTTGTTGTCGAGGGGGCCAGCCCGCGCTTGGCCTACGGTGCGGGCGATATAAGCATGCACCTATGGGATCAAAGGCACATTATGTGTGCTACTTCACCCAGCGAGGCGCGGCCAACGGCGCGTATCTTGCAGCTTGGAAAATGATTGGCCCCATCACGACCACGGCATTACTGGCGCACTGTCATGGAAATGCCATGCATTGCATCGGTAGCGTTGATTTCATGCATGGGTTGGGCTCAAACTCGGACGTCTTACATCGCATGCATACGTCCACCCACCATCGTCACCGCGCGGGCATATTTGACTACGGATGATGGTAGCTATACGCCGCCAACTAATTGCCCGCTATTCATCGCTCGTTTTTTCTGTCGTTATATTTGGCCATGTGCCAAACAATGTCATTGCCGAAGAACAATTCTAAAAGTGCGATAACTGGGAGAGACGGCCGCCTCCTTGGCGTAGGAGGCTTCCAAACACTGGATTACAAGGTTCCATGGCCCCGTGGCCCCATGGCATAGGCACCAAGCCGAGAATACGCGCGGATTTCTAAGTGCAAAGACTTGTGTGGACTGGCTGGTGTTGTATAATTCATTCGTCCCTAAGACTTGTACGATCCGACATGTAGTCGCTACACAGCACGATTCGGAGCCTAGTATTGATACATGTACTTATTCGTCGTACGAGTTCCCTTATCGCGGAACTAGTCATGTTCCTTCGAAAGGATCAGTTTTAAGTGTTTGTAATCGTAAGGTGCGGGACTCAAAGACTGGGGATGAGAAAAACGTACCGGTTACCGGATATCCGGTACCCGGTATTTTATGTACAATGTTTCGAGGACGCGGACGCGGCCAGGCCGCTCCGTCCACGCGCCGCCGCGCATCACCCGACAGCACCGCTTGACCGAGCTGTTGCCGTCGGGCATGGTCCAGCATGATAGCACAGCGCGACTCGCCGCCCTTGAATTGCTCAAAGGACGACCTTGCCAGAGACCCAACCCTGATCTAGTGGCCGCGGGTGGGGGTGGACGTCCAAATCGGGCCATCCCGCGGCCCGTTCAAGCCACTCCGTCAGTTTTATGTGTTTGTAATCGTAAGGTGCGGGACTCAAAGACTGGGGATGGGAAAAACGTCCCGGTTACCGGATATCCGGTACCCGGTATTTTATGTACAATGTTTCGAGGACGCGGACGCGGCCAGGCCGCTCCGTCCAGGCGCCGTCGCGCATCACCCGACAGCACCGCTTGACCGAGCTGTTCCCGTCGAGCATGGTCCAGCATGATGGCACAGCGCGACTCGCCGCCCTTGAATTGCGCAAAGGACGACCTTGCCACAGACCCAACCCTGATCTAGTGGCTGCGGGTGGGGTTGGACGTCCAAATCGGGCCATCCCGAGGCCCGTTCCAGCCACTACGTGGCCGCTAGCGCCGCTGCGTGTGCATTCCCGCTCCCAGAAGGTACGTCTGCGGTGACGACTACCCGTTCCACCCCGAACATTACCTGCATTGCTTTTCTTGCGACCGCGTGAGCGACAGGCGTGCAAGCGCGATTGTATCGTATGTAGACGCACGCATCTACGCGTTGCGCGCCGGCGATAGCGACGCCTTGGCTCCCCTGGGGCACATTCGGCCTCACATCCTGCGTCAAGGCTTAGCTCCGACATGTGTACCTATACCATATGCAGGTAGTTTGCGGCAAAAAAGTACATGGATGAGTTGCAGCTGCTGCATATGCAATCGCACACACGGGAAGACCGTCGCCAAGACGCCCTTGCGGCTTGTTTGAGTGGCCTTTGCCTGAGAACGTTGAAGATCCGCGTTGGTGCGGGGTTAAGAGCAGCGCACCTTCATGATTGACCAGCCCCTAGCTAGGGTTGACCGTTGGGCATGATATGGTAAGTGCAAGGTATGAGCCAGGGGCCTGTATTGTAATGGTAGACCACACTGTGAGATTCAGATGTGACGTAAATGTGCCCTACAAGTGACGAACGACGACATACGGGGACGATACGGGACGGACGAGGGACGTGGATTTCATACCGAGTAGCGACGACTATCGCGCGCGACGTGTAAAGTACTATATGAATTTCTCGTTTCCATAATTTCATCAAATTGATATGCGCACGCGGGCTCGCGTGTCGCGCGCCGACGCGGAGCACCCGGGCTAAGTACAGGCGGCTGCACGTACTCGCTGCACATCGCTGCACATCGTTGCACATCGCTGCTGTGAGATTTCATACCGAGTAGCGACGACTATCTCGCGCGACCTGTAAAGTACTATATGAATTTCTCGTTTCCATAATTTCATCAAATTGATATGCGCACGCGGGCTCGCGTGTCGCGCGCCGACGCGGAGCACCCGGGCTAAGTACAGGCGGCTGCACGTACTCGTTGCACATCGCTGCACATCGCTGACCCCGCGGTGTGCGGCGATGTGCGGCACGACGGGCGGAGGTGTGGGCGGATGTAGGTGGTACGGTAGGTGGTAGGCGGTAGGTGGTGTTCGTAGGTGCGCGTTTTAATGCAGCCGCCCTAACTGCTGATGATTGTGTAACGCCCCAGCACGCGCATGAAGTACGGGGTCGCCTCACGGTCACCGCCGCTCACCGCTGAATCAAGCGCGGACAGCCGCGCACTCGCATCTGTGTTGCCTGCCGGTGGTGGGTTACATCCACCCCAACTCTCACCCCCCCCCCCCCCCCCCCGCGCGCGGCAGCAGGCATGCCGGCAAAGGGATGGATAGCGAGTGTGTCGAAGGATGGGGTGTACTCATGCAACTACCGGGGCAACGTGACGGGCACATGTGATAAGATGGCGCGAGAGCGGCACTTCCTAAAATACCCTAACTGTAGCCACTCGTTGAAGCGTGCGGCTAAGTTGCGCCGCAGGGCCGCCTTATCACAAGCAGCAGCAGCATGGGCGGCAGCAGCAGCAGCAACAACAGCAGCAACAAGGGCGGCAACATGAGTAGCTGCAGCCGTCGGAAACGGCCCGCCGGTGCCGGTCTCTGACGACGGCGGCTCGAAGGTGGACGATGTGATGGGCGTGGGGGAGGACCCCGTTGGCGAAGACGGTATGGACATCGACGCGCCTGCGTGGCCGCCGGCGGGCGTGGAACCCGCGATGAGGGCGTGATACGGGAAGGCGATCCCGGTGACTTCTACATGAAGGTCATCGCCAATACGTTCCGGGGAGTATGGCACTACGGCGTGATAACCAGCGTCGTTACCGAGTGGGTGTTGGAGATCCACGGCGGGGCGACCCAATGGCGCGCTGTTTTCGAGGACGGTGACACTGTGGACCTTCTGCGTTCAGAGGTGAGTGGGCCCGACCTGTGTGCTGGTGGCACCACTCACTTGCGGTTGTATGGAATCACACGCGCCCGCCCGGTCGGCGTGGCAGGTTGTGGAGGCTATGGCGGCTGCCCAGGAGCATTCCCCTGTGGATGCGGACGGGGAGGCTCGCTTGGCAACCGTCCCTGAAGGCGATGACCAGTCCAGTGAATCCGAAGAGGAGGGCTGGGAAGGGGGAGGGGTGGGACGCGGCTAGCGCCGGGTGGACGAGCGATGAGGAGGAGGAGGAGGCGGCGCACCTCCGGGCGTGGGAGTCAGCTGCTGTGCCGGGGTCCGACACGAATGCCCTCACGTTTGAAGTCATGAAGTGCTCGGCCCATGTGAAGAGGAAGAAGTTTAACAACTCCGCTGACAGCGACTGGCAGCTGCCGCATGACATCATGCCCGCCGGCTTCACATCGGGTGGGATGGCCGTGCCACGCAGCCACAAGGCGATGCGGAAGTTCCTGCGGGTACGGCCGGGATGTCTGCCTGGGTGCGTGCTTGACGCGGCGCGTCTTGGGGTGTCAGGCCCCTCACGTTCCTCGCCTCCCGATGCATGCAGGTGCGTGATACATCCAGATATGTCCGGCACATGTGCCCCAAGGGGTGCGTGGCGTCGTTCAGCGGGGCGCCGGGGAAGGCTGGCGGATGGGCGAACCTCCCCGACCAGCACTGTCCGGCGTGCAATGCCGACAGGTTTATCCGCATGCCTGCTGGCGGAGCGCGAAGACGCCAAGTACACCACCATGGTCGCGCGAGCTCAACACTTCTACCTTGCCACGCCGCCGCCCCCGCCGGCGGCTGACACGAACGACAGCCATGCCAGCGCACGGCCCATAGGGCTGCATTGTGTACGGTGTGGACGCTGGAACGAGCCCACACGGCCGTGGGCTTGGACTTGTGGAGAGTGCCGGGCGGTGGCGGTGGTTCCGGCGGGGAGGAGGCCCTTGTCCTCCTAGACGGTCCGGGCATCCGCAAGGTGGCTGTTCTCATGGCCCCTGTCCACATGTCCTCCGCGAATGCTGCCGACTTGGGCGTCGACGCCCCCGAGCTGCTGGTGGCGGGGATCCACGCGAGGTCGCAGGACGGTGCGCGAGGGGGGGGGGGGGGGAGGGGCAGCGGCTGTGGGATAGGCGGGGCAGCGGTTGCTACTACCGAGTGAGGCGTAGCATCGTTTGCAGTAGCAACGCAGCCTTTCCGGTGTGACGCCACCTGTATGTAACCCAGCCGTACGCGCAAAGTGCAAGTGCAAGCTGCTGGTGGCGGGGATCCCGCGGGGCGGGGGGGGGGGGGGGCTGTGGGATAGGCGCGGCAGCGGTTGCTACAGAGTGAGGCGTCGCATCGTTTGCAGTAGCAACGCAGCCTTTCCGGTTGCATAGTGTGACGCCGCCTGGATGTAACCCATCAGTACGCGCAAAGTGCAAGTGCAAGTGCAAGCTGCTGCTGGCGGGGATCCACGCGAGGTCGCAGGACGGTGCGCGAGGGGGGGGGGGGGGGGGGGGGGGCAGCGGCTGTGGGATAGGCGGGGCAGCGGTTGCTACCGAGTGAGGCGTAGCATCGTTTGCAGTAGCAACGCAGCCTTTCCGGTTGCATAGTGTGACGCCGCCTAGATGTAACCCAGCCATACGCGCAAAGTGCAAGTCTTACACGCCCGTGTGCCCCACCCAATGACATTGCGCCCGACTTCACTGACGGCATGTCTCGCTCTCCATCATCTCCCGGGCCGTCCGCCGCCTCACCCTGCGCACCCTACTAGCCGCGCGTGCCTTCTTGGAAGCCTCACACACGGCGGCGCGAGTCGCGTCGTGGAACACGTCCCTGACATGGCGGAACTCCGCCCTCACCGCGGCCGTGGTCGGGCAGGGGACTGCCCGCTGATGGGTCGCCATGCATGGGTACTTGGGGCCGCACAAAGCCGGGGTCCCGTCGCAGCAACACTCCCATTCCGTCCGTTGGCCGCAGTACACGCATGACGGGCGTCCGGCCAGGACACGCACATGATAGTGCATGTGGCCGCCTCCCGCCACTGCTCGTAGGGTCAACATGGCGACGAGCAAGTCGGCATGTCCCGTAGGTGGCTGCGGGGCGGGTGGCGCGAGTCAGCGCAACCTCGCTCGCCTCGACAACCCCCTCAACCCTATCAGTCGCCTCAACCACGCACGGCCTCCTCCGCCTCCTGACGCGGCGCATCAGGCGCATCATCGTCGCCTGGCAGGGCGTCCCCCCCGCAACGGCGCCGTCGGCGGTGGCCGACGCCGTCGTGGCGGGGTGCTGTGAGGAGGTGGCCCTAGACATAGGTGGAGCCGGCACCGCCATGTGTTGCTCCACATGCGGTGCGGTTGCGGTTGCGGTGCGGTTCCTGACGCGACAACTCCGTCGAACAGGTACCGGCACCGGCACCCCAGCCACGCCTGCTGCGCTTACCACCAACCGGCATGTTTCCTTTGGGAGGCGGTTCATCCGCGTCGGAGGTGAGCGGCGGTGCCGGTGTGGGTGTGGATATTGCCCGGCCATTAGGGCTCCCGCCGCCTGCCGCTCCGCCGACCCACGCCGCGGCGTATGCTGCGCCCCGCATAGTCGCCTCGAATTTATTATACATGACGCGGGGACGGGGGGGGGGGGGGGATTCGTGCGTTTCGTATGTCGGCGGAACGGCGTGCGAAGCTGCGGCTGGCGAAGGTGGTGGAAATAAGCGTGGCGGCGTCGGCGGCGTGTTACCGTGCGTGCATGCGTGCGCAACCCGACGGCAGCAGGCGCCGGACTCGGCGTGTGCCGGCGGCAGAGCTGCGAAGCCATGGACACGGTACGGGATGCCAAGTCTGGCTAAGCAACTGCCGAGGCTGGCGGCTTAACCCCCATGTCCGGCGGTTGAGGCAGGGACGGAAAGTGCGTAGAAGTTGATCGGCAAAGCGGGCAGCATATAAGCCTGGCTGTGCTAGGTTCCTATTAAGTAACATGTGGCGGTTTGTGCTAAGTAATTCGTAGGGGTGGACCATGCAGCGCAGGTAGGGGGCGGTATAAATGAGGCCGGGCACATATACTGCTCCACGAAACGACACTGTCGCACGTGTAGTTGAATAGACACCCCCCCCCCCCCCACCCCCCGCCGGGTCGGCCCGCCGACCCGCCACGGCATGTAATATCTGTCCACGCTCGCCCCCCCCCCCCCCCCCCCCCCCCACCAGCCAAAGTGGAGGAAGTGTAGGATTATAACCGGAGCATGACGTGATCCATTGTCGCTTATTTACACGCACGGGCGGTGCTGCCAGACCCGATCGTCTACGGCCGATATAATATTCACACTATATTCACATCGGTGCACACCGCCGCACACCGCCGCACAACGCTGCGCACATTCGTCGCGCACATATACGCGCGCCCTACCGTATATATTATTCCGGATTCACTCGGTGAAACCACGTATTCATTACGCCGCGCTACTTCAACAATAAACATTGCGAAATTTCCCCGACACAATGCCGCACCGACTAGCTATTCACAATACGTGCATATGAATAGTAGTGGCGCGCTGCTCCTCGCCTCCGATGTGTCGTTGACTGCTGCGGAAGGCGGTCGTCGCCTGGGTGTTAGTTTCTCCACCTCGGCCGCCCCCCCCCCCCCCCTTCACCGCTCACAGCGCAATGGCAGACCTCGTCTCCCGGGCAAAAGTGGGTGGCGAGCCTTGTTGTCTCGCGTGTCCGCGCCGCCGGCATCGGGGAGGACGCGAAAGAAATGAGGAAACGCGTGACAACGTGGGCACGCAACAAAACACTCCACCCTCCACATTGGCACGCACCCACTCGTGGCTAACTTGTGCCGCGCGCAGGTTCGTCCGGGAGCGCCGTAAGGCCCACCTCAACGCCAAGGCTTCCACAGTGCCAGCGGCGCAACTCGTGGTGGCCGAGGAGGCCGCATCCTCAGCCGCTTATTAAAGGCGAAACGATTGTGGCTTGTTGTGGGCGTATGGGCACAGGGGGCGTCCCGACGCCAAGGTAAGGAAGCTCATGGCGGCGTCGTCGACGGCACAGCGGCTCCCCCGGGCACGCAAGAACAAGAACAAGCAGTAGCCCCCGCCCCCTTACCCCCCTCCCCTCACTCCCCCGGCGGGAGCGGCTGGCGGCGGGGGGGGGGAGGGGGGGGGCGGGGGGACCACGCCCCCCCCCCCCCCCCCCGCCCCCCGCCACATGCCCCGACGGCAGCTGTCGCGAAGATTGTAATTTAAAAATTCTTCGGCAAACCGCTGCCTGCCCCCCTCCCCCTCGCGAATATTTATGTAACGTGAGCACTCTTTGGCAAAACATCGCAGCCAAACCGCCCATCTGATGACCTTTGATCGGACGGCGGGCAGGCCCGTAGCCGAATAGTACGGCTGCGATTTGCGCTCCCATGTACTAATAGTCGTAGTTATCCACAGGACGACTCGTCATCGCGCCCGGGTTCGTACTAGATACCCGGTACCGGCTTAATAAATATATCGCGTACTACCCGGTACTACACGGACAACCTCGCACCTTATACTTCAGTGCCATGTAACACGTCACACGTCATGTACGACTACCACAATGATTACAAAAAGGATTTATCGCCCGCCGGCAATAACGCCGGATGTACTCGCACGTAACTGGATGGACATGCCGCCACCAGCAGCAGCTTTCACGGATAATGCACTGTGAGATTCAGATGTGACGTAAATGTGCCCTACAAGTGACGAACGACGACATACGGGGACGATACGGGACGGACGAGGGACGTGGATTTCATACTCAGTAGCGACGACTATCGCGCGCGACCTGTAAAGTACTATATGAATTTCTCGTTTCCATAATTTCATCAAATTGATATGCGCACGCGGGCTCGCGTGTCGCCCGCCGACGCGGAGCACCCGGGCTAAGTACAGGCGGATGTACGCACTCATTGCACATCGCCGCACATCGCTGACCGCACATCGCTGACCGCTGACCCCGCGGTGTGCCGCGATGTGCGGCACGACGGGCGGAGGTGTGGACGGATGTAGGTGGTACGGTAGGTGGTAGGCGGTAGGTGGTGTTCGTAGGTGCGCGTTTTAATGTAGCCGCCCTAACTGCTGATGATTGTGTAACGCCCCAGCACGCGCATGAAGTACGGGGTCGCCTCACGGTCACCGCCGCTCACAGTTGAATCAAGCGCGGACAGCCGCGCACTCGCATCTGTGTTGCCTGCCGGTGGTGGGTTACATCCACCCCAACTCTCAACCCCCCCCCCCCCCCCCGCCCCCCGCGCGGCAGCAGGCATGCCGGCAAAGGGATGGATAGCGAGTGTGTCGAAGGATGGGGTGTACTCATGCAAGCACTGCCGGGGCAACGTGACGGGCACTTGTGATAAGATGGCGCGAGAGCGGCACTTCCTAAAATTCCCGAACTGTAGCCACTCGTTGAAGCGTGCGGCTAAGTTGCGCCGCAAGGCCGCCTTATCACAAGCAGCAGCAGCATGGGCGGCAGCAGCAGCAGCAACAACAACAGGGGCGGCAGCAGGAGTAGCTGCAGCCGTCGGAAACGGCCCGCCGGCGCCGGTCTCGGACGACGGCGGCTCGAAGGTGGACGATGTGATGGGCGTGGGGGAGGACCCCGTTGGCGAAGACGGTATGGACATCGACGCGCCTGCGTGGCCGCCGGCGGGCGTGGAACCCGCGATGAGGGCGTGATATGGAAAGGCGATCCCGGCGACTTCTACATGAAGGTCATCGCCAATAAGTTCCGGGGAGTATGGCACTACGGCGTGATAACCGGCGTCGTTACCGAGTGGGTGTTGGAGGACTACGGCGGGGCGACCCAGTGGCGCGCTGTTTTCGAGGACGGGGGCATTGTGGGCCTTCTGCGTTCAGAGGTGAGTGGGCCCGGCCTGCGTGCGGGTGGCACCACTCAACTGCGGTTGTATGGAATCACACGCACCCGCCCGGTCGGCGTGGCAGGTTGTGGAGGCTATGACGGCTGCCCAGGAGCACCCCCCTGTGGATGCGGACGGGGAGGCTCGCTTGGTAGCCGTCCATGAAGGCGATGACTTGTCCAGTGAATCACGCACCTTGCCCGGCGTGCGGTCAACACAACCCGGCTGGCGGAGGCCAAGCAGAACACTGGCTGCCATGGCGTGTGCCATGTGCATGTGGTCCGGGGCTATGTCAGCATGGTCAACCTCTTCCCCCTCGCGCCGTTCCACCTGTTTTTTTTTGGCTTGGGAAGGGACTTCTGGAGGAAATTTGTCACCGTGCAGGTCCACATTGGATTCCGAGCTATGAAGCAGGAAGACCGGCGCCAGGCTTTAGTCCCGATACCCAGCAACTTTGAACGCGGGTTGCGCCCTTCGTTTGCAGTGTCCAAGAATCGAAAGGTAAACCCCTCCCCCCCCCCCCCCCCCCCCCCCGGGCGTGGGCGTGGGCGTGGGCGTGACGGCATTCCCCTCCATGACTGCAGGGTCAGGCAAGGTGACGGTGCAGCCCGGCTGGGTCATGGAGGACTGCTTGCACCACATGGAAACGTTTTCCATTTTTAACGCCGGTCCGCTCCTCGAGGAGGCCCGGGTGAAGGCGATCATGCCCGAGAAGGAGCTCGCGTCCCCAGCGGTGGTGCGTTCGGTGTCACGACTGGCGGTGCTTGGGCACATGTACAAGCGCCTGCAAGGAGCTGCGTGGTTCGTCACGCGGTGGGGGTTGCAGAATGTGGTGACGGAGGAGGACGGCCCCGAGCGCAAGGCGCAGGTGGACGCGCTCACTAGGGAGGGGAGGACTCGATACCCAGCGCGGCGCCAAGGCGCGGCGGCCGGGGCAGCGCGGCGCCAAGGCGCGGCGGCCGGGGCAGCGCGGCGCCAAGGCGCGGCGGCCGGGGCAGCGCGGCGCCAAGGCGCGGCGGCCGGGGCAGCGCGGCGCCAAGGCGCGGCGGCCGGGGCAGCGCGGCGCCAAGGCGCGGCGGCCGGGGCAGCGCGGCGCCAAGGCGCGGCGGCCGGGGCAGCGCGGCGCCAAGGCGCGGCGGCCGGGGCAGCGCGGCGCCAAGGCGCGGCGGCCGGGGCAGCGCGGCGCCAAGGCGCGGCGGCCGGGGCAGCGCGGCGCCAAGACAGCGCATACAGCGGAATCGGCGGAAAGGGATGCATTACAAGTTGTGGACGGCAGCCGCTGAAAACTATGCGGTCATGCCGCAACAACCCCAGCACTGGCTTCTGGATACCTCTGATCTGGCTGGCGGCGGCGGGCTGCGGGATGCAGGGCCGCATGACTGAGGTGGCGGTGCTGGTGAGCCCGGAGAGTCTGCATGCGGCGGAGGCGGCGCAGCCGCATAGGCACTAGACAATGCTCTGAAGCGAGCCCCAATTGTCTGCCCAGCGCCTGCCCCAATGTAACGCACCAGCTTGGCAGCAATTGGCAGCTCTTTTGCCCCCCCTCCACCCCACAGACACACTACCAATACCAGTTTCTCATCCCGGCGGGCAGTTGATGCGTATACCCAGGCTTGTGCGTCCGCGGTGCGGGGGGGGGGGGGGGGGGAATCACTATAGCTAAGCTAGTGATGTGAGATATGAGTGCAGCAACAGATATTGTGCAAGATATAATACGATGGCATGCAAGCGGATCCCCGCTCTTCCACAATCATTGGCCCTGCTCCCTCTTGCCCCGCCCCCGGTGCCCTTTAGCTGCTCTCAGCATCCCGAGTGGGATGGGCGGGGCAGCGGTTGCTACCGAGTGAGGCGTAGCATCGTTTGCAGTAGCAACGCAGCCTTTCCGGTGTGACGCCGCCTGGATGTAACCCAGCAGTACGCGCAAAGTGCAAGTGCAAGCTGCTGATGGCGGGGATCCCGCGCGCGGGGGGGGGGGGGGGGGGGGGCAGCGGCTGTGGGATAGGCAGGGCAGCGGTTGCTACCGAGTGAGGCGTAGCATCGTTTGCAGTAGCAACGCAGCCTTTCCGGTTGCATAGTGTGACACCGCTTGGATGTAACCCAGCAGTACGCGCAAAGTGCAAGTGTTACACGTCCGTTTGCCCCACCCAATGACATTGCGCCCGACCTCACTGACGGCATGTCTCGCTCTCCTTCAGCTCCTGGGCCGTCCGCCGCCTCACCCTGCGCACCCTACCAGCCGCGCGTGCCTTCTCGGAAGCCTCACACACGGCGGCGCGAGTCGCGTCGTGGAACGCGTCCCTGACATGGCGGAACTCCGCCCTCACCGTGGCCGTGGTCGGGCAGAGGACTGCCCGCTGATGGGTCGCCATGCATGGGTACTTGGGGCCGCACAAAGCCGGGGTGCCGTCGCAGCAACACTCCCAGTCCGTCCGTTGGCCGCAGTCCACGCATGACGGGCGTCCGGCCAGGACACGCACATGATAGTGCATGTGGCCGCCTCCCGCCACTGCTCTTAGTGCTCCGGTCAACATGGCGACGAGCAAGTCGGCATGTCCCGCAGGTGGCTGCGGGGCGGGTGGCGCGAGCGCAGCCTCGCTCGCCTCGACAACCCCCTCAGCCCGATCAGTCGCCTCGACCACGGCCTCCTCCGCCTCCTGACGCGGCGCACCAGGCGCATCATCGTCGCCTGGCAGGGCGTCCCCCCCCGCAACGGCGCCGTCGGCGGTGGCCGACGCCGTCGTGGCGGGGTGTTGTGAGGAGGTGGCCCTAGACATAGGTGGGGCCGGCACCGCCATGTGTTGCTCCACATGCGGTGCGGTTCCTGACGCGACAGCTCCGTCGCACCAGTACCGGCGCCGGCACCCCACGCCTGCTGGGATTACCACCAACCGGCATGTTTCCTTTGGGAGGCGGTTCATCCGCGTCGGAGGTGAGCGGCGGTGCCGGTGTGGGTGTGGATACTGCCCGGCCATTAGGGCTCCCGCCGCCTGCCGCTCCGCCGACCCACGCCGCGGCGTATGCTGCGCCCCGCATAGTCGCCTCGAATTTATTATACATGACGCGGGGACGGGGGGGGGGGGGGGGATTCGTGCGTTTCGTATGTCGGCGGAACGGCGTGCGAAGCTGCGGCTGGCGAAGGTGGTGGAAGTAAGCGTGGCGGCGTCGGCGGCGTGTTACCGTGCGTGCATGCGTGCGCAACCCGACGGCAGCAGGCGCCGGACTCGGCGTGTGCCGGCGGCAGAGCTGCGAAGCCATGGACACGGTACGGGATGCCAAGTCTGGCTAAGCAACTGCCGAGGCTGGCGGCTTAACCCCCATGTCCGGCGGTTGAGGCAGGGACGGAAAGTGCGTAGAAGTTGATCGGCAAAGCGGGCAGCATATAAGCCTGGCTGTGCTAGGTTCCTATTAAGTAACATGTGGCGGTTTGTGCTAAGTAATTCGTAGGGGTGGACCATGCAGCGCAGGTAGGGGGCGGTATAAATGAGGCCGGGCACATATACTGCTCCACGAAACGACACTGTCGCACGTGTAGTTGAATAGACGCCCCCCCCCCCCCCCCCCCCCCCCCGCCGGGTCGGCCCGCCGGGTCGGCCCGCCGACCCGCCACGGCATGTAATATCTGTCATGCATCGCCGGGGTATGTGTGAGTGGATGCCCCGCCGCCACACCCCCCCCCCCCCCATTTACACTTGTGCACTCATTAAGTTTGGGCTGGTTTCGGAGCAGTACATGTACGTATGTATATACATACAATGGAACGTAGGACCTGCGCGGAAAGAGGCGGGGCTGGCGGAGTGCGTTGGGGGTGCGTAGAGTAGCGTGTTGGTGAGATTCGGGGTGCATCGGACGCCGGATGCCCATCCACCCAGCGTAAAAGACGCGTACGTAATATTCACACTATATATATTCACACGCAAATGTGTGAAAACCGGACATTCCGTGCCGGATGGGTGGGAATACGGCGTCCGATGCAGCCAAAACCCCAGGACACGCTATTCTATGCACCGCCAATGCACTCCGCCAGCACCGCCTCATTCTCTGCCGATTTCGAAAACGCCTTCACATTATCCACCGCTAATTGCAATTGCCACCGTGTAATATGTTGTCACGATGTGCGCACACAACAACACTTACTACCGGTTCCGACGCGGATGGAGGCGAGGCTTGCGGAGTGCGTTGGGGGTGCGTAGAGTAGCGTGCTGCAAATAATTGGGGTGCATCGGACGCCGGATGCCCATCCACCCGGCGTAAAAGACGCGTAATATTCACACTTTATTAACACACAAATGTGTGAAAACCGGACATTCCGTGCCGGATGGGTGGGAATACGGTGTCCGATGCAGCCAAAACCCCAGCATCACGCTATTCTATGCACCGCCAATGCACTCCGCCAGCACCGCCTCATTCTCTGTCGATTTCGAAAACGCCTTCACATTATCCACCGCTAATTGCAATTGCCACCGTGTAATATGTTGTCACGATGTGCGCACACAACAACACTTACTACCGGTTCCGACGCGGATGGAGGCGAGGCTTGCGGAGTGCGTTGGGGGTGCGTAGAGTAGCGTGCTGCAAATAATTGGGGTGCATCGGACGCCGGATGCCCATCCACCCGGCGTAAAAGACGCGTAATATTCACACTTTATTAACACGCAAATGTGTGAAAACCGGACATTCCGTGCCGGATGGGTGGGAATACGGCGTCCGATGCAGCCAAAACCCCAGGGACACGCTATTCTATGCACCGCCAATGCACTCCGCCAGCACCGCCTCATTCTCTGTCGATTTCGAAAACGCCTTCACATTATCCACCGCTAATTGCAATTGCCACCGTGTAATATGTTGTCATGATGTGCGCACACAACAACACTTACTACCGGTTCCGACGCGGATGGAGGCGAGGCTTGCGGAGTGCGTTGGGGGTGCGTAGAGTAGCGTGCTGCAAATAATTGGGGTGCATCGGACGCCGGATGCCCATCCACCCGGCGTAAAAGACGCGTAATATTCACACTTTATTAACACACAAATGTGTGAAAACCGGACATTCCGTGCCGGATGGGTGGGAATACGGTGTCCGATGCAGCCAAAACCCCAGCATCACGCTATTCTATGCACCGCCAATGCACTCCGCCAGCACCGCCTCATTCTCTGTCGATTTCGAAAACGCCTTCACATTATCCACCGCTAATTGCAATTGCCACCGTGTAATATGTTGTCACGATGTGCGCACACAACAACACTTACTACCGGTTCCGACGCGGATGGAGGCGAGGCTTGCGGAGTGCGTTGGGGGTGCGTAGAGTAGCGTGCTGCAAATAATTGGGGTGCATCGGACGCCGGATGCCCATCCACCCGGCGTAAAAGACGCGTAATATTCACACTTTATTAACACGCAAATGTGTGAAAACCGGACATTCCGTGCCGGATGGGTGGGAATACGGCGTCCGATGCAGCCAAAACCCCAGCACACGCTATTCTATGCACCGCCAATGCACTCCGCCAGCACCGCCTCATTCTCTGTCGATTTCGAAAACGCCTTCACATTATCCACCGCTAATTGCAATTGCCACCGTGTAATGTTGTCACGATGTGCGCACACAACAACACTTACTACCGGTTCCGACGCGGATGGAGGCGAGGCTTGCGGAGTGCGTTGGGGGTGCGTAGAGTAGCGTGCTGCAAATAATTGGGGTGCATCGGACGCCGGATGCCCATCCACCCGGCGTAAAAGACGCGTAATATTCACACTTTATTAACACACAAATGTGTGAAAACCGGACATTCCGTGCCGGATGGGTGGGAATACGGTGTCCGATGCAGCCAAAACCCCAGCATCACGCTATTCTATGCACCGCCAATGCACTCCGCCAGCACCGCCTCATTCTCTGTCGATTTCGAAAACGCCTTCACATTATCCACCGCTAATTGCAATTGCCACCGTGTAATATGTTGTCACGATGTGCGCACACAACAACACTTACTACCGGTTCCGACGCGGATGGAGGCGAGGCTTGCGGAGTGCGTTGGGGGTGCGTAGAGTAGCGTGCTGCAAATAATTGGGGTGCATCGGACGCCGGATGCCCATCCACCCGGCGTAAAAGACGCGTAATATTCACACTTTATTAACACACAAATGTGTGAAAACCGGACATTCCGTGCCGGATGGGTGGGAATACGGCGTCCGATGCAGCCAAAACCCCAGCATCACGCTATTCTATGCACCGCCAATGCACTCCGCCAGCACCGCCTCATTCTCTGTCGATTTCGAAAACGCCTTCACATTATCCACCGCTAATTGCAATTGCCACCGTGTAATGTTGTCACGATGTGCGCACACAACAACACTTACTACCGGTTCCGACGCGGATGGAGGCGAGGCTTGCGGAGTGCGTTGGGGGTGCGTAGAGTAGCGTGCTGCAAATAATTGGGGTGCATCGGACGCCGGATGCCCATCCACCCGGCGTAAAAGACGCGTAATATTCACACTTTATTAACACGCAAATGTGTGAAAACCGGACATTCCGTGCCGGATGGGTGGGAATACGGCGTCCGATGCAGCCAAAACCCCAGGGACACGCTATTCTATGCACCGCCAATGCACTCCGCCAGCACCGCCTCATTCTCTGTCGATTTCGAAAACGCCTTCACATTATCCACCGCTAATTGCAATTGCCACCGTGTAATGTTGTCACGATGTGCGCACACAACAACACTTACTACCGGTTCCGACGCGGATGGAGGCGAGGCTTGCGGAGTGCGTTGGGGGTGCGTAGAGTAGCGTGCTGCAAATAATTGGGGTGCATCGGACGCCGGATGCCCATCCACCCGGCGTAAAAGACGCGTAATATTCACACTTTATTAACACACAAATGTGTGAAAACCGGACATTCCGTGCCGGATGGGTGGGAATACGGCGTCCGATGCAGCCAAAACCCCAGCACACGCTATTCTATGCACCGCCAATGCACTCCGCCAGCACCGCCTCATTCTCTGTCGATTTCGAAAACGCCTTCACATTATCCACCGCTAATTGCAATTGCCACCGTGTAATATGTTGTCACGATGTGCGCACACAACAACACTTACTACCGGTTCCGACGCGGATGGAGGCGAGGCTTGCGGAGTGCGTTGGGGGTGCGTAGAGTAGCGTGCTGCAAATAATTGGGGTGCATCGGACGCCGGATGCCCATCCACCCGGCGTAAAAGACGCGTAATATTCACACTTTATTAACACACAAATGTGTAAAAACCGGACATTCCGTGCCGGATGGGTGGGAATACGGCGTCCGATGCAGCCAAAACCCCAGGGAACACGCTATTCTATGCACCGCCAATGCACTCCGCCAGCACCGCCTCATTCTCTGTCGATTTCGAAAACGCCTTCACATTATCCACCGCTAATAATTGCAATTGCCACCGTGTAATGTTGTCACGATGTGCGCACACAACAACACTTACTACCGGTTCCGACGCGGATGGAGGCGGGGCTTGCGGAGTGCACTGGCGGTGCACAGACTAGCGGGAGACTAGATCCATTGTCGCTTATTTACAAGCACGGGCGGTGCTGCCAGACCTGATCGTCTACGGCCGATATAATATTCACACTATATTAACATCGGTGCACACCGCCGCACACCGCCGCACACCGCCGCACACCGCTGCGCGCGCACATTCGTCGCACACATTATCCCGGATTCACTCGCCGTATCCATTACGCCGTGCTACTTCAACAATAAACATTGCGAAATTACACCGACACAATGCCGCACCGACTAGCTCTTGACAATACGTGCATATAAATAGTAGTGGCGCGCTGCTCCTCGCCTCCGATGTGTCGTTGACTGCTGCGGAAGGCGGTCGTCGACTGGGTGTTAGTTTCTCCACCTCGGCCGCCCCCCCCCCCCCCCCCCCCTTCACCGCTCACAACGCCATGGCCGACCTCGCCCCCCCGGGCAAAAGTGGGCGGCGAGCCTTGTTGTCTCGCGTGTCCGCGCCGCCGGCATCGAGGAGGACGAGAAAGACATGAGGAAACGCGTGACAAGGTGGGCGCGCAACAAAACACTCCATCCTCCACATTAGCACGCACCCACTCGTGGCTAACTTGTGCCGCGCGCAGGTTCGTCCGGGAGCGCCGTAAGGCCCACCTCAACGCCAAGGCTTCCACAGTGCCAGCGGCGCAATTCGTGGTGGCCGAGGAGGCCGCATCCTCAGCCGCTTAAAGGCGAAACGATTGTGGCTTGTTGTGGGTGTCTGGGCACAGGGGGCGTCCCGACGCGAAGGTAAGGAAGCTCATGGCGGCGTCGTCGACGGCACAGCCTCCCGGGGTGGTGAAGACACTGAGGGATGACAAGAAGCGGAAGAGGCCAGTGAAGAAACGCCGAGGTAAGAAACTGACGGTCGCGGAGTCGGAGGCGCAGGCGCAGGCGGAGGCGGAGGCGGAGGCGGAGGCGGAGGCGGAGGCAGCGAGATCGTCGAAGCGGAGGGTCCCCCGGGCACGCAAGAACAAGAACAAGCAGTAGCCCCCACCCCCTTACCCCCCTCCCCTCACTCCCCCGGCGGGAGCGGCGGGGGGGGGGGGGGGGGGGGCGCGGGGGCGGCGGGGGGACCACGCCCGCCCGCCCCCCCACCCCCCCCGCCGGGCCACATTCCCCGATGGCAGCTGTCGCGAATATTGTAATTCAATCATTCTTCGGCAAACCGCTGCCTGCCCCCGCCCTCCCCCTCGCGAATATTTATGTAACGTGAGCACTCTTTGGCAAAACATGGCAGCCAAACCGCCCATCTGATGACCTTTGATCGGACGGCTGGCAGGCCCGTTCAGCAGTACTAGCTATAATGTACACAAAATTCCCCACTTTGGCCAAAAAGTACGGCTGAGATTTGCGCTCCCATGTACTAATAGTCGTAGTTATCCACAGGACCACTCTCCATCGTGCCCGGGTACCGGGTACCGGGTACCGGGTACTAGATACCCGGTACCGGCGTAATAAATATATCGCGTACTACCCGGTACTACACGGACAACCTTGTACCTTGTACGTCAGTGCCATGTACGCTTCACCGGGCTGGTAGACAAAAAGGATTTATCGCCCGCCGGCAATAACGCCGGATGTACTCGCACGTAACTGGATGGACGTGCCGCCACCAGCAGCAGCCTTCACGGATAAATAATAGTCGCTAGTAGTAGTGCTTCGTCACCTGTATGTCACATCGGAATCTCACAGTGATGGTGGTACCGGTACGGTAGTGCTTCGTCACCCGTATGTCACATCTGAATCTCACAGTGGCATTGCAAATGTATACATGCCATGACTATCAGTGAATATGTGTATTTATCTTCCTGTGTTGGTGCGTGTCTGCATGCCGCACATGCGGCGGTTGGGGAGGACGTTGTGGACTACGTTTGCAAAATGTATCAGCGTAAACAATGGTCAAATCATCAAACCAAGAAGCCCCCCACTGGACCCTACAAACCGTATATGGTCAAAGTTCTGTGGCCGCACTCCGAGGCGGCAAAGTGCAACAGCCAACGATCCGCACGGTCGCAACTGCAAACAATTTCGAAGGCACCCAACTCCCACCAGCAACCCGCCGCCACAATACGCGTGCTGCATCGCCCATCTCACCTACTTTTGACCGGCCTCCCCGCCGGTACGGACGATGCCCCCCAGTTGGCCCTACTGTTTGGCGATCTGGTGGCCCATCACCAAGCCATGGACGAGGAGTCGCGCAGCCGGACTGTGACGAACCTGATCCGCACCCGCAGCCCCACCAAAATCGGCGTTCAAATCCTACCAGCAAACGTCAGGGTGGTGACCCGCCGCCCCCCCAAGCCAGCCACCGCCGACACCGCTGGACCGATGGGCACTACGCTCCCCACCACCACAGGGTCAGTCATCCTGCGACTGGCCCGCAGAGACACAGCCGAGAGCGTTTCTACAGACCCAATGGACAGGAGAAGGCACAGCGATCCTCGACCGCCAGGGCCGCCGCTTCTCCACCGCCTGCTCGGAGCACCACAACCTCGACGACATCGAACGCCCGGTACACCAGGTGTGGCTTCGCTCCCCTTCATTCAGAGGTCTTACGGAGGCCGACATGTGGCTGCGCCTGGCGGAGGGCCTTCTCCGAGCATACGACCAACCCCAGCCATGCGAAGCGGCGGCAGACCAACCGGCGGCGACACCAGCGGACGTCCTGCCACTCGCCGGAGTGAGAGCCTGGGCCGAGTACGACGCCGACACATACGCAGACGACGCCGTCATCTGCCCCCCGACCCGCACACTACTGGCCCTCCTGGAAGTCCGAGAGATATGGAAAGCCCGCCGCTCGGCAGACTCGGTTCGCCTCGAACTCCTCGATCCCGAAGCGGCGCGTCTACTACAGGATGTGTGCCGCGACGCGGTACTGGCGCTGCAGTTTGGCGACCAATCGCAAGGCCGAGCAGTGATCCAAGTCACAGTCGAACACAGCGAGGACCGCGAGGACCAGCCCACCACCCCGCTCCCAGGAGTACTGCCCCGGCGCTGTCCAAGCAGTTCTTCCGATGCGCGTTGACGGCCAAGGCGATCTGCACCGGGCCCCCTAGCCAACCTGGAGCTGCCGACGGTGGAGCAACTAGCGGAGGCCATCGCAGCCACCATCAGCCAGCACACCAACACACCCCCGGAGCTGCACCACGCATAATGGCTGACAAACACCATGACAGCTTTTGGCGTCGAGATGCACCACCACCACACCGAGCCGACACTGCGGCATGCGCGTGGGGGACGACAACCTCTGCGCCATCTCCCTCGGCAAAGAAGACGAGGAGATGCCCAAGATGCCCGTCGTCACCGACGCAGTGGAAATGTTCAATTTGGATCAAGACCCAAATGAACGGTCCCAAATCCTGTCCACACCGGTGCGCGTGTTTGACCGCCATAGCCTGAACAACCTTGGCTTTAAGGGTGCTATTTCCTAGCACGCCTTCATGCGTGCCCGGCACCATGCTGTTGCATTTGGACCGGGACGACAAAGTGGAATCACCTCACACATATCCGGCGCACCGCGCCCGCGTCACCGCGTCTGTGTTTGAGAAATGCTGCTTACACATCATTTGCAGCCAAGAGAACATGCAGGAAGTGGCATTTGACCACAAGCACTGTGAGATTCCGATGTGACATACAGGTGACGAAGCACTACTACTAGCGACTATTATTTATCCGTGAAGGCTGCTGCTGGTGGCGGCACGTCCATCCAGTTACGTGCGAGTACATCCGGCGTTATTGCCGGCGGGCGATAAATCCTTTTTGTCTACCAGCCCGGTGAAGCGTACATGGCACTGACGTACAAGGTACAAGGTTGTCCGTGTAGTACCGGGTAGTACGCGATATATTTATTACGCCGGTACCGGGTATCTAGTACCCGGTACCGGTACCCGGGCACGATGGAGAGTGGTCCTGTGGATAACTACGACTATTAGTACATGGGAGCGCAAATCTCAGCCGTACTTTTTGGCCAAAGTGGGGAATTTTGTGTACATTATAGCTAGTACTGCTGAACGGGCCTGCCAGCCGTCCGATCAAAGGTCATCAGATGGGCGGTTTGGCTGCCATGTTTTGCCAAAGAGTGCTCACGTTACATAAATATTCGCGAGGGGGAGGGCGGGGGCAGGCAGCGGTTTGCCGAAGAATGATTGAATTACAATATTCGCGACAGCTGCCATCGGGGAATGTGGCCCGGCGGGGGGGGTGGGGGGGCGGGCGGGCGTGGTCCCCCCGCCGCCCCCGCGCCCCCCCCCCCCCCCCCCCCCCGCCGCTCCCGCCGGGGGAGTGAGGGGAGGGGGGTAAGGGGGTGGGGGCTACTGCTTGTTCTTGTTCTTGCGTGCCCGGGGGACCCTCCGCTTCGACGATCTCGCTGCCTCCGCCTCCGCCTCCGCCTCCGCCTCCGCCTCCGCCTCCGCCTCCGCCTCCGCCTCCGCCTCCGCCTCCGCCTGCGCCTCCGACTCCGCGACCGTCAGTTTCTTACCTCGGCGTTTCTTCACTGGCCTCTTCCGCTTCTTGTCATCCCTCAGTGTCTTCACCACCCCGGGAGGCTGTGCCGTCGACGACGCCGCCATGAGCTTCCTTACCTTCGCGTCGGGACGCCCCCTGTGCCCAGACACCCACAACAAGCCACAATCGTTTCGCCTTTAAGCGGCTGAGGATGCGGCCTCCTCGGCCACCACGAATTGCGCCGCTGGCACTGTGGAAGCCTTGGCGTTGAGGTGGGCCTTACGGCGCTCCCGGACGAACCTGCGCGCGGCACAAGTTAGCCACGAGTGGGTGCGTGCTAATGTGGAGGATGGAGTGTTTTGTTGCGCGCCCACCTTGTCACGCGTTTCCTCATGTCTTTCTCGTCCTCCTCGATGCCGGCGGCGCGGACACGCGAGACAACAAGGCTCGCCGCCCACTTTTGCCCGGGGGGGCGAGGTCGGCCATGGCGCTGTGAGCGGTGAAGGGGGGGGGGGGGGGGGCGGCCGAGGTGGAGAAACTAACACCCAGTCGACGACCGCCTTCCGCAGCAGTCAACGACACATCGGAGGCGAGGAGCAGCGCGCCACTACTATTTATATGCACGTATTGTCAAGAGCTAGTCGGTGCGGCATTGTGTCGGTGTAATTTCGCAATGTTTATTGTTGAAGTAGCACGGCGTAATGGATACGGCGAGTGAATCCGGGATAATGTGTGCGACGAATGTGCGCGCGCAGCGGTGTGCGGCGGTGTGCGGCGGTGTGCGGCGGTGTGCACCGATGTTAATATAGTGTGAATATTATATCGGCCGTAGACGATCAGGTCTGGCAGCACCGCCCGTGCTTGTAAATAAGCGACAATGGATCTAGTCTCCCGCTAGTCTGTGCACCGCCAGTGCACTCCGCAAGCCCCGCCTCCATCCGCGTCGGAACCGGTAGTAAGTGTTGTTGTGTGCGCACATCGTGACAACATTACACGGTGGCAATTGCAATTATTAGCGGTGGATAATGTGAAGGCGTTTTCGAAATCGACAGAGAATGAGGCGGTGCTGGCGGAGTGCATTGGCGGTGCATAGAATAGCGTGTCCCTGGGGTTTTGGCTGCATCGGACGCCGTATTCCCACCCATCCGGCACGGAATGTCCGGTTTTTACACATTTGTGTGTTAATAAAGTGTGAATATTACGCGTCTTTTACGCCGGGTGGATGGGCATCCGGCGTCCGATGCACCCCAATTATTTGCAGCACGCTACTCTACGCACCCCCAACGCACTCCGCAAGCCTCGCCTCCATCCGCGTCGGAACCGGTAGTAAGTGTTGTTGTGTGCGCACATCGTGACAACATATTACACGGTGGCAATTGCAATTAGCGGTGGATAATGTGAAGGCGTTTTCGAAATCGACAGAGAATGAGGCGGTGCTGGCGGAGTGCATTGGCGGTGCATAGAATAGCGTGATGCTGGGGTTTTGGCTGCATCGGACACCGTATTCCCACCCATCCGGCACGGAATGTCCGGTTTTCACACATTTGTGTGTTAATAAAGTGTGAATATTACGCGTCTTTTACGCCGGGTGGATGGGCATCCGGCGTCCGATGCACCCCAATTATTTGCAGCACGCTACTCTACGCACCCCCAACGCACTCCGCAAGCCTCGCCTCCATCCGCGTCGGAACCGGTAGTAAGTGTTGTTGTGTGCGCACATCGTGACAACATATTACACGGTGGCAATTGCAATTAGCGGTGGATAATGTGAAGGCGTTTTCGAAATCGACAGAGAATGAGGCGGTGCTGGCGGAGTGCATTGGCGGTGCATAGAATAGCGTGATGCTGGGGTTTTGGCTGCATCGGACGCCGTATTCCCACCCATCCGGCACGGAATGTCCGGTTTTCACACATTTGCGTGTTAATAAAGTGTGAATATTACGCGTCTTTTACGCCGGGTGGATGGGCATCCGGCGTCCGATGCACCCCAATTATTTGCAGCACGCTACTCTACGCACCCCCAACGCACTCCGCAAGCCTCGCCCCCATCCGCGTCGGAACCGGTAGTAAGTGTTGTTGTGTGCGCACATCGTGACAACATTACACGGTGGCAATTGCAATTAGCGGTGGATAATGTGAAGGCGTTTTCGAAATCGACAGAGAATGAGGCGGTGCTGGCGGAGTGCATTGGCGGTGCATAGAATAGCGTGATGCTGGGGTTTTGGCTGCATCGGACACCGTATTCCCACCCATCCGGCACGGAATGTCCGGTTTTCACACATTTGTGTGTTAATAAAGTGTGAATATTACGCGTCTTTTACGCCGGGTGGATGGGCATCCGGCGTCCGATGCACCCCAATTATTTGCAGCACGCTACTCTACGCACCCCCAACGCACTCCGCAAGCCTCGCCTCCATCCGCGTCGGAACCGGTAGTAAGTGTTGTTGTGTGCGCACATCGTGACAACATATTACACGGTGGCAATTGCAATTAGCGGTGGATAATGTGAAGGCGTTTTCGAAATCGACAGAGAATGAGGCGGTGCTGGCGGAGTGCATTGGCGGTGCATAGAATAGCGTGTCCCTGGGGTTTTGGCTGCATCGGACGCCGTATTCCCACCCATCCGGCACGGAATGTCCGGTTTTCACACATTTGCGTGTGAATATATATAGTGTGAATATTACGTACGCGTCTTTTACGCTGGGTGGATGGGCATCCGGCGTCCGATGCACCCCGAATCTCACCAACACGCTACTCTACGCACCCCCAACGCACTCCGCCAGCCCCGCCTCTTTCCGCGCAGGTCCTACGTTCCATTGTATGTATATACATACGTACATGTACTGCTCCGAAACCAGCCCAAACTTAATGAGTGCACAAGTGTAAATGGGGGGGGGGGGGGGGGGGTGTGGCGGCGGGGCATCCACTCACACATACCCCGGCGATGCATGACAGATATTACATGCCGTGGCGGGTCGGCGGGCCGACCCGGCGGGCCGACCCGGCGGGGGGGGGGGGGGGGGGGGGCGTCTATTCAACTACACGTGCGACAGTGTCGTTTCGTGGAGCAGTATATGTGCCCGGCCTCATTTATACCGCCCCCTACCTGCGCTGCATGGTCCACCCCTACGAATTACTTAGCACAAACCGCCATTACTTAATAGGAACCTAGCACAGCCAGGCTTATATGCCCGCTTTGCCGATCAACTTCTACGCACTTTCCGTCCCTTAACCGCCGGACATGGGGGTTAAGCCGCCAGCCTCGGCAGTTGCTTAGCCAGACTTGGCATCCCGTACCGTGTCCATGGCTTCGCAGCTCTGCCGCCGGCACACGCCGAGTCCGGCGCTTGCTGCCGCGGGGTTGCGCACGCATGCACGCACGGTAATACGCCGCCGACGCCGCCACGCTTATTTCCACCACCTTCGCCAGCCGCAGCTTCGCACGCCTTTCCGCCGACATACGAAACGCACGAATCCCCCCCCCCCCCCCGTCCCCGCGTCATGTATATTATATTCGAGGCGACTATGCGGGGCGCAGCACACGCCGCGGCTTGGGTCGGCGGAGCGGCAGGCGGCGGGAGCCCTAATGGCCGGGCAGTATTCACACCCACACAGGCACCGCCGCTCACCTCCGACGCGGATGAACCGCCTCCCAAAGGAAACATGCCGGTTGGTGGTAATCCCAGCAGGCGTGGGGTGCCGGCGCCGGTACTGGTGCGACGGAGCTGTCGCGTCAGGAACCGCACCGCATGTGGAGCAACACATGGCGGTGCCGGCCCCACCTATGTCTAGGGCCACCTCCTCACAACACCCCGCCACGACGGCGTCGGCCACCGCCGACGGCGCCGTTGCGGGGGGGGACGCCCTGCCAGGCGACGATGATGCGCCTGGTGCGCCGCGTCAGGAGGCGGAGGAGGCCGTGGTCGAGGCGACTGATCGGGCTGAGGGGGTTGTCGAGGCGAGCGAGGCTGCGCTCGCGCCACCCGCCCCGCAGCCACCTGCGGGACATGCCGACTTGCTCGTCGCCATGTTGACCGGAGCACTAAGAGCAGTGGCGGGAGGCGGCCACATGCACTATCATGTGCGTGTCCTGGCCGGACGCCCGTCATGCGTGGACTGCGGCCAACGGACGGACTGGGAGTGTTGCTGCGACGGCACCCCGGCTTTGTGCGGCCCCAAGTACCCATGCATGGCGACCCATCAGCGGGCAGTCCTCTGCCCGACCACGGCCACGGTGAGGGCGGAGTTCCGCCATGTCAGGGACGCGTTCCACGACGCGACTCGCGCCGCCGTGTGTGAGGCTTCCGAGAAGGCACGCGCGGCTGGTAGGGTGCGCAGGGTGAGGCGGCGGACGGCCCAGGAGCTGAAGGAGAGCGAGACATGCCGTCAGTGAGGTCGGGCGCAATGTCATTGGGTGGGGCAAACGGACGTGTAACACTTGCACTTTGCGCGTACTGCTGGGTTACATCCAAGCGGTGTCACACTATGCAACCGGAAAGGCTGCGTTGCTACTGCAAACGATGCTACGCCTCACTCGGTAGCAACCGCTGCCCCGCCCATCCCACTCGGGATGCTGAGAGCAGCTAAAGGGCACCGGGGGCGGGGCAAGAGGGAGCAGGGCCAATGATTGTGGAAGAGCGGGGACCCGCTTGCATGCCATCGTATTATATCTTGCACAATATCTGTTGCTGCACTCATATCTCACATCACTAGCTTAGCTATAGTGATTCCCCCCCCCCCCCCCGCACCGCGGACGCACAAGCCTGGGTATACGCATCAACTGCCCGCCGGGATGAGAAACTGGTATTGGTAGTGTGTCTGTGGGGTGGAGGGGGGGCAAAAGAGCTGCCAATTGCTGCCAAGCTGGTGCGTTACATTGGGGCAGGCGCTGGGCAGACAATTGGGGCTCGCTTCAGAGCATTGTCTAGTGCCTATGCGGCTGCGCCGCCTCCGCCGCATGCAGACTCTCCGGGCTCACCAGCACCGCCACCTCAGTCATGCGGCCCTGCATCCCGCAGCCCGCCGCCGCCAGCCAGATCAGAGGTATCCAGAAGCCAGTGCTGGGGTTGTTGCGGCATGACCGCATAGTTTTCAGCGGCTGCCGTCCACAACTTGTAATGCATCCCTTTCCGCCGATTCCGCTGTATGCGCTGTCTTGGCGCCGCGCTGCCCCGGCCGCCGCGCCTTGGCGCCGCGCTGCCCCGGCCGCCGCGCCTTGGCGCCGCGCTGCCCCGGCCGCCGCGCCTTGGCGCCGCGCTGCCCCGGCCGCCGCGCCTTGGCGCCGCGCTGCCCCGGCCGCCGCGCCTTGGCGCCGCGCTGCCCCGGCCGCCGCGCCTTGGCGCCGCGCTGCCCCGGCCGCCGCGCCTTGGCGCCGCGCTGCCCCGGCCGCCGCGCCTTGGCGCCGCGCTGCCCCGGCCGCCGCGCCTTGGCGCCGCGCTGCCCCGGCCGCCGCGCCTTGGCGCCGCGCTGCCCCGGCCGCCGCGCCTTGGCGCCGCGCTGCCCCGGCCGCCGCGCCTTGGCGCCGCGCTGCCCCGGCCGCCGCGCCTTGGCGCCGCGCTGCCCCGGCCGCCGCGCCTTCGCGCCGCGCTGGGTATCGAGTCCTCCCCTCCCTAGTGAGCGCGTCCACCTGCGCCTTGCGCTCGGGGCCGTCCTCCTCCGTCACCACATTCTGCAACCCCCACCGCGTGACGAACCACGCAGCTCCTTGCAGGCGCTTGTACATGTGCCCAAGCACCGCCAGTCGTGACACCGAACGCACCACCGCTGGGGACGCGAGCTCCTTCTCGGGCATGATCGCCTTCACCCGGGCCTCCTCGAGGAGCGGACCGGCGTTAAGAATGGAAAACGTTTCCATGTGGTGCAAGCAGTCCTCCATGACCCAGCCGGGCTGCACCGTCACCTTGCCTGACCCTGCAGTCATGGAGGGGAATGCCGTCACGCCCACGCCCACGCCCACGCCCGGGGGGGGGGGGGGGGGGGGAGGGGTTTACCTTTCGATTCTTGGACACTGCAAACGAAGGGCGCAACCCGCGTTCAAAGTTGCTGGGTATCGGGACTAAAGCCTGGCGCCGGTCTTCCTGCTTCATAGCTCGGAATCCAATGTGGCCCTGCACGGTGACAAATTTCCTCCAGAAGTCCCTTCCCAAGCCAAAAAAAAACAGGTGGAACGGCGCGAGGGGGAAGAGGTTGACCATGCTGACATAGCCCCGGACCACATGCACATGGCACACGCCATGGCAGCCAGTGTTCTGCTTGGCCTCCGCCAGCCGGGTTGTGTTGACCGCACGCCGGGCAAGGTGCGTGATTCACTGGACAAGTCATCGCCTTCATGGACGGCTACCAAGCGAGCCTCCCCGTCCGCATCCACAGGGGGGTGCTCCTGGGCAGCCGTCATAGCCTCCACAACCTGCCACGCCGACCGGGCGGGTGCGTGTGATTCCATACAACCGCAGTTGAGTGGTGCCACCCGCACGCAGGCCGGGCCCACTCACCTCTGAACGCAGAAGGCCCACAATGCCCCCGTCCTCGAAAACAGCGCGCCACTGGGTCGCCCCGCCGTAGTCCTCCAACACCCACTCGGTAACGACGCCGGTTATCACGCCGTAGTGCCATACTCCCCGGAACTTCTTGGCGATGACCTTCATGTAGAAGTCGCCGGGATCGCCTTTCCATATCACGCCCTCATCGCGGGTTCCACGCCCGCCGGCGGCCACGCAGGCGCGTCGATGTCCATACCGTCTTCGCCAACGGGGTCCTTCCCCACGCCCATCACATCGTCCACCTTCGAGCCGCCGTCGTCCGAGACCGGCGCCGGCGGGCCGTTTCCGACGGCTGCAGCTACTCCTGCTGCCGCCCCTGTTGTTGTTGTTGCTGCTGCTGCCGCCCCTGCTGCTGCTGCTTGTGATAAGGCGGCCTTGCGGCGCAACTTAGCCGCACGCTTCAACGAGTGGCTACAGTTCGGGAATTTTAGGAAGTGCCGCTCTCGCGCCATCTTATCACAAGTGCCCGTCACGTTGCCCCGGCAGTGCTTGCATGAGTACACGCCATCCTTCGACACACTCGCTATCCATCCCTTTGCCGGCATGCCTGCTGCCGCGCGGGGGGCGGGGGGGGGGGGGGGGGGGGTTGAGAGTTGGGGTGGATGTAACCCACCACCGGCAGGCAACACAGATGCGAGTGCGCGGCTGTCCGCGCTTGATTCAACTGTGAGCGGCGGTGACCGTGAGGCGACCCCGTACTTCATGCGCGTGCTGGGGCGTTACACAATCATCAGCAGTTAGGGCGGCTACATTAAAACGCGCACCTACGAACACCACCTACCGCCTACCACCTACCGTACCACCTACATCCGTCCACACCTCCGCCCGTCGTGCCGCACATCGCGGCACACCGCGGGGTCAGCGGTCAGCGATGTGCGGTCAGCGATGTGCGGCGATGTGCAATGAGTGCGTACATCCGCCTGTACTTAGCCCGGGTGCTCCGCGTCGGCGGGCGACACGCGAGCCCGCGTGCGCATATCAATTTGATGAAATTATGGAAACGAGAAATTCATATAGTACTTTACAGGTCGCGCGCGATAGTCGTCGCTACTGAGTATGAAATCCACGTCCCTCGTCCGTCCCGTATCGTCCCCGTATGTCGTCGTTCGTCACCAGTAGGGCACATTTACGTCACATCTGAATCTCACAGTGAAGGAGCTGAAACATTCGAATGGAGAAATTATAACGATTCATGTTGTCCAGCGCAAGGTAATTTCAAAACTATTTGATGCCTGAGACACACTCTAAATTACTATTCCCTAGTGGGCAGCAACCCCTATCAATGATGTAATAATAGCTATTACGCGGGACTAAGTGATCGTGGTGTGTTTGTCACAGAATTTAAAGGAGATCATGTGGCGGCAGTATGTGGCGCTGCGCATACCGAGATACACATTGTCAAGGATTCCAGTGAAGCAGAGGTGGAGAAAGTGGTGTTCACATGTGTTAGCAGGTCTCTGTTCTTTCAGGTAGATGCGTATGCCACGTGGCCAGCATGTACATGTGGCCAACAAAGAACCATGTCTAGACTGGACAACATCTCCTTCAATCCGCTCCGGGACAGAAAATTTCGAAACATTGAAGATTGTTGTGACCAAGCCGCTTCATAGTGGAGATCTTTTTGGGGCCAACTTGCAGGTTAGCTATAATCAATATGTGATCCTACTACGATTCCCTATTTCCCGGCTGCTATCCTGGACCTCCGGAGCGGCAGCAAAGGGCATTGGTGCCCTGTGAAAGGTTGCCGGCGCTTTTTTAGGTGACAGTATTTACTTTTTGCCTCAAATTGTATGGGTACGACATGTGCAGTTTACATAATAGCGCTGAGAGTTTGTGCGTAATGCTCGATTTGTCTTGGTCTACATTCTGGCTGCAAAAGCACACGGAGGGTGAGGGCTGCCCAGACGTATGCACCAATCCATTTCGGTGCAGCACGCACCGCTTGAGTGGGAAGCAGTGGCCACCCCTCCATATGTCAAAGCAGATGACGTGATCAAAATGGTCATAGGGGGGCATGGCAGCCGGCTTCGCCAATTGGACAAACGTGGTGTCGGCGTTGGCTCAGGAGATTCTGCAGCACAACAATTGCTGAAGTGTATAGACTTGCACGCTGAGAATGCAGGTGAGGAAGCCGTGTCATCCACGGGCACTCTACAACCGCGTCAGGACAGCGCTGATTGCAATGCCGGAGAGGGACCCTCCCCAAAATATGGACAAGGAGCGATTTTGCTCACCTCTGGCGAGTGCTTCACTCCCCCAGTAGTGCCGTCTTGCGCATGCATATAGAAGGGGAATCGTGGGAAAGCGAAATTCACTCAGATGCAGCTTGATTTCCTGAACTACGCATGCTTGCGCAGTGTGGCGCACTGGCGCACAAGGGCGCTAAAATGACATCGAGGCAGGTTGCAACAGCCATGAAATCGCTTGGCACTGCCCATGGGTATGTTGTTAAAGGCGGACGCGGACGGAATAGTAGGGCGGCACCGGCTGGCACAATGTTGGGACCGCCGGCGGAGCTTGTCGTTGCCCGTTTGTCATCAACCGCCATGTAGTGCCGCACGAAGCAAGATTGTTTGTGGGCCCAGCGCATCTGGCAAGTGCAAATTCCGTGCTCCGGAATTGCTGGAGCATTGGTCTTTCCGGACTTGGTTTTCTGTACAGAAGCAAGCATTTGTTAGCAAATGGCAGACAGTGGCAAAGAAAAGTAATTTGTCAGCAACCTTGCATGACCTCTTGGACAATGATGATGAGGATATAGTTGGGGATGATTCTGGTGTAGAGGAGTTTTAGATTTCTGCCATCACATATTTAGCGCACAATTTGGCAATATCATTGATGCATTATTAGCGCGCAATTTAGCATCATCATTCATGCATACAGGTCGTTTTGTGATGAAAAATGCATCTATAAGCGCTTGGCCAAATTTGGCTTCTGGGGGCTTCGCCCCCAAACCCCATCGGGGGCCGTAGCCCCCGGGCCCCGTGGACCAGGGCAACGTTGACCGTTGACCCGTTGACCTGGGGTCATTTCCCGTAGAATCCTATACTTCTAATTTCCAAACTCTTAAGCATGCAATCGAGTGTGTTTTGCCAAAAAGGTGCTGAGGCTGTTCACACGGAAGAAGCGCAGTTGTATATGGCTAGGAAGGCTTAGCGACAAGAGTGGGCGGGGGGGGGGGGGGGGGGAGTCGGAGGAGGAGAGCCTGCATGGCGGAACCGGAAACGGGAGGGCGCTGCCGAAGGCCGCCAGCTAGAAGATGGCATGCGAGCTGCTGGTGGTGGTCCTAAGTAGCTCCCCGGCCGCGAGCGCATGGCTGCTCGCGGGTGATGGGGTATCCCGTGTTGAAACATGATGGTACCGGTAACTTCATCGCTTGAAACCACCAACAGACCGTAACGGTCGTATTTGGACAGTTTAATTGTTGGAAACCCCATAGTTAAGATCATTTCAATCATGCAATCGAGTCCAGTTTTGCCAGATACACGCGATTCGTTCACGACTACGAGCGAGGCGGGGAGTCGGCATGCGTACCGACTAGATGAAGTAAGGCGGAAGATGTCTTAAGGTGTAGAAAGGTCTTGCGCCGAGAGATTAGAAATCTTTATCGAGGCGCATGCGCAGAATATACGGGGATAGCATATGTTGCCGGCACAAACGCCGGCGGGACATAGGCCGGATGTGCCGTGAAATCAAGGCGCCGTCTTCCAGCGGCGCCATGCTACTTTTGCAGCGCGCCGTGGCGGCGTGCGACACAAATCTTTACTGTAGGCCGGTAGGAACGGGAAAGTTGGCGACGATGAGTGCCCAGCGGACGAGCGGCAGAGGTAACAGTAGGACGAGTACGAGCTGCGTGCGCAGGCGCACGAGCGCGTCGCGTACAGCCGGGTGAAGTACGGTACGATGTACGCGACGGTAACTTCGGACATGTACCGGCGGTTTCCATTACGAGGGGTGGACACGCAACGAGGGGTGGACCCCGCGCGAGGACAACGGTGTACAACCGCTGCCATCACCACCGGCGGTTGTCCCGCCGCCTCGCAGCACGAGGGGCGACACCTAAAACGAAAAACGCATCGGGCACGTGGGACCCAATGCGGTCGTGCCGTACCGGTTCTTATGTGTATGTGTCGGGGTCGATTGCCGGCGATGTCGCAGAAGACGACCCGCCGACTCGGTAAGGGTAAGTTGTCGGCGCAGGTCACGCATCGCGGAGTGCGGTGAGGCGGCCGTTGTTTCTGCACTAGCTACGGCTGCCGACCATCTCACAAGTCGCAGACCTACAATGACGCCACGAAATGCACAAGTCGTGTTAAGTGGCGGAGCTGTCCCCTGGCGGGCAGCTCGTGTTGTCAAAGGTGGGATGTCGTGACTTCGGAAACGGGTCGGCCGGCGTAGGCTATCTACTAGAGTCTCTACAAAAGCCTCTAGCGCAGAGGCTATGGTAGCCTACGCCGCGGCCTGTAACGATGCGAATGTTGTCGGGGCGAGGGGAGCGACGAGGCGGGCGCCACCGCTGCATTAGCGACGGCCGCCGAGGTTTCAAACCCGGAGTCGGACAGGGATATGGTTACGGTCACCACGAGACGTCAAGCACGTTAGCTGCCCCCCGGCGGGCAGCCGCAGGTTGTCGTTTTCCTTGCGACGACCACGTTGCAGTAGGAAGCGTTAGAGACGCGCCGGACCGAGCCGTGCGGACGCTTCCCACTGCGACCTCACCAAACGTTGCTTCGGCACGGTTAGGGCGGGGGCAACGAGCCCTCTCAAAACACAAGCGCGTGAGCGGCGCCACCCCATTAACGGACCAATTACGCGCGCAGTTTCGGGAAACCACAACGTGTAGCGACCGTCGGTTGATACCATGACGCCGTGCTGCGAGAAAATGCGGACCGGTTGAAGTGTCGTGCAGGACGGCAAGCGGTACGGACGGCACGGACGTCGTCCTGCGTCCTCGCCGATTTGTTTCCGTAAGCGTAGTGGTCGCCCTCGTTGACAGCCGTGACGAGCCATGGTACCGAATGCGTCCGCCTCACCTAACCTCAATATTTGACTATTGCGAGAGGGTTCTCCGCTGCATATGCCCACGAAAGCCCGCATTGCGACTCAGCTTGGGGCGTTGAGGTGTAACATCCCCTCTATTTTCCGTCTAGGGAGAGATTTTCGCGACGCTGCTGCTCACGGCCGCCGCGGCCGCGCCGTCGGTGATACTCCCCCCCCCCCCCCCCCCCCGAACGGGGACCCCCCAACCATAATTCCATACCGTGCGCGTCGCCATCCAAAAACGTCCCACCTGCTAAGCCAGGGCGAAAACGGAAAACGACTTCGGGCACACGAGTCGGGGAAACCACACTACTACCGAGGGACTGTCTATCGCCGCCTGATGATGTAACGCAAGTGCACGGTACGACGACTCGCTACCGGAAAAAGGAACATCGGTGCGGACTTCATCAGCTTTTGCGACGACCCTCGCGCGCACAAGTACGCAAAAGCCGCTGCCAAGGCAACAAGCTAGAAAATAGGAGGCGAGCTGCTGCTGGATATCCAAAGTAGCTCCCCAGCCGAGAGCGCATATGGCTCGCGGGTGATGGCGCAGCCTAAACTGAAACATGATGGTCGTACCGGCAACTTCACCGGTTGAAGCCCTCAACGGGCCGGACGGTCGTCGTGCTAGGACATATATATTGTTGGTAAACCCCATACGCTAGTTTAGATCAGTATTGTAACGATACATGTACGAAATCGAAAGAGGAGGTATAATTCGACTATTAATAGCATACACCAATATATGTGCAAGGAGGTAGCTTTTGATAGCCGCTCTCTCTATCAAAAGCGCGGAGGATCCGTGCGTGGATGACCCACTGCGAGAGTGTATCGTATACATATCGCGAGAATATCTCCTCACATTACATCCCCTTGAAGGTAGGTAGGTGTTAGTAGTGGGTGCTTGGCACTGCTATCTGGTTGGCCACAGTGTGATATGCCAAGCATATCATGGTTTTCGTGATGTGTCACTGTTGGACGGTCATAACATATCACATGTAATGCGTTACATCCGCGAGCCGACCCACACCGGGAATCGATCCGTGGACGCCGCGCTTATTGGAAGGCGGATTTTTTTTATGTACGAGGTAGCGTATACACGGATAAATAAGGGCCCAGCCTCCGTTTCTCAAAGCGGCGAAGCGGCTATTCTTTCAATATAATTAAAGGTATTAAAGCTGTAGGTACGTACATGGTACCTTCCGTATAATCGCTAATAATGTTATTGATGAGCGGTATACTAACGCTGTGTATATGGGGCCCAGCACATAGGCGGTCCTAGATATATGTATAGTGTTGCTCGTGTACGAGGTACGAGTCTCCCGAATAGCAGTACAAGTAGGATTCCTCGTACTGCGGGATGCGATTGTAGTACAATAGGAAGTGCCGGTACTGATAGACCAATAATACAAGCAGATATTATGTAACAGTACGAGTACTACTCATGTTGCGCGATCCTATACGATGACGAGCGCAAAGGCGGTGGCTGTCGAGCCGAATGAGGCAAGCCTCGATATGGACATGCATCAGTCGGTGCGGCACGTCGTGCGTCTTCTTGCAACGTCAGTTTCAAATTGAGTCTGGTTTGCCAAAAAGGTCGCGCATGCAGTTCTACACGGTCACGAGCCGAAATTGGCATAAAGGTTTAGTGAAGGCGTGTGGGGAAAACGGAGTGATGGGGGGAGGGGGGGGGGGGGGGGGGGAGTGTAACACAGCGAATCTGGAAGATGGCATGCTCAGCTGTTACGGCTGCTTTTATGTCTACTCGAGCTACGCACGAACGGATGCGGCGACGGGTGAACGAGTAACCCGTACCACATAGCAGCACATGTAGCCGGAAAAGCGGATAGAAAACGAGGAAACTCCATAAACTAGTGTCGATCATTTCAAATCTAGTATGGTTTTGCCGGTGAAGAGCGAACGAAGAGAGCAGCATATTGACGAAGCATGGGAAGCGCCATATCACGAGAGGGGCACCGTGAAGGCCTCTGTTGCGGAGTCTTGTTGAACTTGGAAGTGACGAAGGGGCGTGATGTGGCCGAAGAAGAACCATGCGCCAGGTGAGGGGAGAACGTTGGGGTCGATGTAGTCCAGAACGACATCAGAGTTCGTGGCCCACCTGCCTTGGTGGCGGATGTGGGACAGCGGGACTCCGATGGCGTTTGCAGCAGAGGATGCACCCTTGCGAAGGCTTTGAGAGATCGAAGAAGTGCCGGCGGCGGGAGGGACACCACCGACGAGACGACGAACGGCCGTAGGGAGCCAGTCCGACATTGTAGCGGCAGTCAACGACTTACACCGCTCGCTCGGGGTGACCGCCCAGAAGTTAGTCTCGGCCAAGGCTGCAGGGACTAGGGCGGGTGTAGACTAGGTGATATGTCGATGAAGTGGTGCATGAGACGGGCGACATGCATGGGGGACGGTGCTCCGACACGAGAAGGAGCAGCACGCGTAGGTCGTCGGGGCCGCGCCGGCCGGCACGGCCCTTCTCACGGTACACATGCATGATGATGTTGTAGGAGTCGACATGTACGTCCCGCACTCGGCAAGACACGCCAGTAAGTCCCATGGCAAAGAACATGAAGTTGACAACCGCGGCCATGAGGGCCCGGAAGTCGTGTTGGTACTCGGGCGGAGGAGCAAACACAATAAACTCGGCTCGCTCGACGAAAGAGTCGTAAGCGACATCGGCAGGTAGCGGGACGCGCAAAAGTGTTGACTCCATCATGCGGCGTTGCCTGAGTAGGAGGCCACGACGCGCGGCGGTGAGGTAGTGCATGCTATCTTTAGCGATGGGTCGATGTTGTGCGGTTCGAAGAACGTGATGACTGCCGATAGGCAGGGATGCAATGACATATAGCCCCAATGTGATCCCGCCCACAAATCCAAGCGATGTATCTAACGGCGGTGATAGGGGTCGCCTCCGGCGGGCTGATGTTTTTGGAGTCGTGGGAGAACTCCGCGAACCGAGACAGCTTGCCGGCGTAGCTTTTGAGCGTGTGGGAGGTGAGGGAGCTCGAGAGGATGTCGAGGGTGCACTACCACAGATTGTCCGAGCCGAACGTTTCTAGCAGTAGACGGGCCCGGAGTCAAGCCGCCCATGGGGCGAGAGCCTTGGGCTCGTCAATCACGTAAGTAGTCGGCGTAAGTAGTCGGCGTTTATTACCAACGGCGAGTCCCTATGCCGGTGTGGAAGGTCGCGAGCTTCCATCCTGCGGCGCGCCCGGCGCCTGCGGCGGCTTGGTGGACACCACGTCCGCCATCACTGCCAGCGGGTCCACGCCGGCGGGCTCCTGCGAGGCTTGCAATATTGCTTATACAAGCACAGCGGCGGATAATCAGCCGGCGCGACGATATCTCCATCCACTGGCAGGAACACTGGGAGGACACACCCTTCATGGTCTTAAAAAACAAAGAACCGGTTTGCGCCATCGAGTCGGGGCTTGTTTATTTAAGCCCTAAAATGAATACTACTTACGTAAGTAGTCGGCGTTTGACCGACGGGGTAATAGGAGGCCGGCCCATTCCGGCAAAGTAATCGGCCTCGGCGGTTAAGTTGCCGGCAGTTGGACGGTAATTGCTTGACGGTCAGTCTGGGCACCATTACGGGTTTGCGGGGCAATGTTCAGGTAGGCGGACCGCCCTGCGCGCTCGTAGCGTCTGTCTCGCGCGTAACGTACACGCGCGAATGATGCTCGTTGCGAACGAGTTGTAATCTGTAGAGTAGACTAACAGCATGCCGACAGACGCAATGAGAAAATGGTACGGGAGACGGGTTGGTGAACCGTCATATCTGTAGGTGTGCGGGTTGTTGAGCCGCACTCGGCTGTGGCTGTAAGAATCGCCGCACCGAGGAAGGTCTAAATGGCCGGAATGACCTTATACACTCGGAATGGCCTTATACCCGGTACCGAACGGCTCGTTGTGCCGCGTTAAAGTTGAGCAGTTACAGCCCGTTCACTAATTTTGACGCCTGTAGTACGTGGCGCTAAGCTGAGCCCACCGCAGGGCGCAGCTGCAGCCGTCGCTGTGCCTGTGCGTGTTTACCCGACAGCCTGATCGGTGCGCCCAAGGGCGGTTGCGTCAGGACTGGCTCTTATTTCCCCGGCCAACACTGCAGTCTATAATTATGGTGCTTTAGCTAAGTAGTCCCTAGCTACTGTCGGTTCGGACAAGGGTGAAGGGCGCGAAGTGGGAAGGGGGGGGGGGGGGGGGGGCGACTGTGCAAAGAAGGCATCCCAGCCAGTGACTCCGCCTTCACGGAGATCCCCTAACGAGTCCCGATGAGCTTGTTTCGTCCTCCCCCGACGGCGTATGCGCCACGGACACACGCAAGAGCGGCGCATAGCCGCAGCAGAGCACACGAGGCCAATACAGGAACTCGTGGGGCGCGTGCATCGTCCTCGAGGAAACCAGCGGTGTGCAGCCAGCGGGTGTTTGTGGTTAAGATTCCGCTGGTAGGCCTGGAGGCGCCCACCAGGCTCCTCGGCCCGCTGTATCCGCAGCAGCTGAAGCACAGTATGACCCTGGTGGTGTCCCCGGAGGGAGAGGTGTGACCAGCTCCGAAATAACCTGCATCCCATCATATGCATGCGTGTGGCAATGCCTGGCTAGCGAGGAAACAGGGATATGATATTGTGTTACAATTCAAGTATTTTTTTGCCTTCGCTGTGACTAATAATGTGTGTGTCGCTTGTGCTGACGCGACGCTGTGTATATGATAGTGCCGCGCCTACGATTTCCTGCCCAAAGACCCTGAGTCGGCGGCGGTTCTGATGACCATGCTGACAGGCGGCACAGTGGAAGGTGGTGCCTGCGCCCCGGCGGTGTGCTGGTTTCTGTCTACATGGAATCATTCCGCACACCTGGGGGCCAAGGCCCGCCCAAGCACCGGTCCTGACGGATGATTGCCCTTGCCAATGACAGGCATTCTGCGCACGCGGCCCCTCAGCCGAGTCCCCTCCATAAACACCTGGTGCGCCGACTACTGACGCACCTTGCGCATTCAGACCTGTGGGGCTTGGAAGCGCCATCCGTGCAGCAATAACTCACCACATCGGCGCCTGCACCGGCTGCTGGTCTCACTACCCCAGCCTGACACCCCCTGTTGATTTCTCCAACTGCAGGGAGATTGGCAGCTGCACATGCGCCGATGGCTTCCAAGCAGCTGAAGACTTCAACAGGTGCAGAGGCCCGCCGCGGGTGTGCTCCTGCTTTGCCGCATTTGCGCATGCCACACGGAGCCTGTCACCGGCCAGCATTGGCAGCTTCTTTTCCCGCTCCGTCATGAGACCAGATGTTGTGCATATGGGTGTCTGGCACATGTGCGCAGCAAAAGGGCTGATGTGCGTGCGTGGCGATGCGATGCGGCAGGCAATACCCGCCAGGCATCCGTTTATTTCACAATGACTGCCGCACCCACACCGACCTCCTGGTCGCCCATCTCACGGGCGTCCAGGGCGTGTTGGGCACTCTGTGATGCGCCGCTGCGACCCAGCGTCTACAGCGCGTCCCAGTTGGCCTCCAGCGTGGCTTGGTCGAGCTTCCTGGTTGGCGGTGCCAGACTCACTGGCGTTGACAGGCGCGAGCTTGCCACCCTCTGGTGGGACAGCGGTGACCGGCACTGGAGCATCAACACAGCCGGCCCTTCAGCAGCGCTAATGGCGGCCTGCCAAGCTGACAGCAATACCCCGATGATGCAATGCACGCAAGCACCCACGAGGCGCACCTTCGGGCCAGCTGATGCGAAGTTGGCGGCGTAGGGGACGGCGTCGCAGGACTGCGCAGGTGTCATCGGTGAGCGCGGGGAGGGGCTCCCAACCAGGGTGCCTCCGGGCGTGCTGTCCGTCGTAGGCTGCCAGCCCGCCTTCAGTGACCCTTGGCCACGCATCTGCAGACGGCGGAGCATCATCGCGTGCCGGTTATGTTTAACATCACCCAGCTGGGTGGCGAAACGCGAGGCAGTATGCGGTGCATGTAACTTGGCAACAGGCGGCATGACCATACGGACTGACTGATTGAAGTGCGGCATGGGCATGATGGGATAGATGAGGTCCTCCAATGGCACCGTATTGGCATGGTCTGCCAGGGATGGCGAATGCATTGGTGCTTCGGAACACTGGGAGGGCCTATCCAACACCGCGGCACAGGCGCATCGTACCGTTGCGCTGGGGGGGAGTTCCTCCATTGCGAGCCCAAGCTGCGCAAACGCATCCACCAACGACCTGCCGCCTGTGCCGGCAGCGTCCGGGTCCAGGGATCCAGCTCTTGGTGGCGTCGCAGCCACGGCTGCGGGAGATCTTGCTGAGCCACTGCCAGCGCCCGCTTGGGGCCGCGCTCCTGCAGCTGGCATTACATTCAAGGCGGCACAGCCATATCAAGGCGAATCCAGGCTGTATCATCTCCCTGCCTCAGAGCATTACACAAGAGCCACAGGAACTGCCGGGAGAGGCGGTGGGCACGACATCTCACCCCCAGAAAAGTGCTCATCGAGAGAGCCCTGCCCGCACACGATGACGTTGTACTCATGCCGCAGCTGCTCGGGGCTGAAGGTGTCCAGGCCATCCTGCGGCTGGCCGCGGGCATTGCACAGCCTGCACGAGCGAGGAAGGGGAGCGTGAGACAGCGCCGTGTCCATACATGCCTCGAGCGCTGCTGTATAAACGCAGCATGCGGTGACTACCAGCAAGCGTGGCCTGGGCGAACGAGGCGTGCGCTGCCGGAATACTCACTTGCCATCGATGAGGAAGAGCGTTGGTTTTGCCGGGCTTGCCGGCTGCGCTGCGGGTGGTGTGAGCGCAGAAGTGCGCTCTGCAGCAGGCACGGGATGGCGCAGCGACACGTGCTGCCGAGACACAACCGCCGTCCTGCCTATGATCGCCACGGCCGGCTGCAGCACCGGGGGCTGCGGTCTGGACGGCCCGGGCGTGTCATCCGCCTCCGCCTAACAGCAGGGGGCCACCGCATGTCCGCATGAGCAAGCAGGGTCCCTCGCCTGTGCAAGGCACAGCATGAATGCAAAGGCAAAACGCACCTGTCGAGACGTATGGGAGAGGCCCATGGGCGGCATGAGGCGCTCATCAAGTGTGGGCGGAGGCTGCCCCAGCGACCCCGTGCCTGCGGGCTCAGGGTCCGCCTCAGGTTCGTGCGCGTGCGCCTTCTCATCCGCCTGAGCCTGCGCCTCTCCAGCATATGTTGGGCCTGGCTGGCACAATGGGCCCAGTTCGGACAGCAACGTATTCTTCCACCCAGTGAGGTCCTACCGCCAGATGGGAAGGGGAAAGGGAGGGGGGGGGGGGGGGGGGGGGGCAAATCAAATGCACTCCGTGCGTCACTTCAATACACCTGCTTGAAGCTCCGTGCAGCAATCGAGCATTCTAGGCATTGAGCAGCAGCAGTGTCCTTTGTATTATGCGCGAGCTAAGCGCCGGTGGTTGCATGCCGGTGCGATGTAGATGTGTGCCGCTTCCCTGCCCAACATGTGGACCTCCCTACCTGGGATGGGATACATTGTGCTCACTCAAAACACGAGAAGCCAGGTGGCTGGTGGCTGCATAGCTGGTGATCATGGTCACCTGTGTGGACGGGCAGAACTCCACGTCCAGGTCACCGGACCGAAGCGACGCTGACCCAACATCCCGGTCCTTGAAAGCTTTGATGGGCACCTCGATGATGGTGCTGGATGCCTGGATGATCAGCACATCTGGGACATGTGCAGTGGAGCCACATGTCAGTGGCAACCATGGTAAGCTCGAGGAGAGGGGCCCTCACGAGTTTGGGAATGCACTCCGCCCACCTTGGAAATTTTCGTACAGCTCCAGAGCCTGCTCGTCTGGCTTAAACTTCACCCATAGCTTCAGGGTTGCGTTGTGAGGCAGAGTGAAGGTGTAGAAAAACTCATGGTTATCCTCATCTGTCGGCGCCGAAGTGCACAGCTCGAACAGCCCACTCAGGGGCTGAGTCACCAGCACCTTTGCGTCCGGGCCTCGGTTCTTGAGGAGCAGGGTCCTCTGCGCGCCGCCAGTGGCGTCATCGTCCGTCCAGCCGCGGAAAAGCACCGCTTCCGGCACCGTCTCGAGAAGCGCCATGCAGTCCGCTAGCAGTTCGCTTCGAGGAACGAAGCGTGCGATAGCTGGGGCAGGTGGTGGGGGTATTACGTCCCTCCAATCCGCGGGGGGTGCTCCACTGCCTCGGGCGCTGCAATAACCAACTCGAGACAGATAGGCATGGGGCTCGCAGGGTGTGGACATGGGATAACTCGCTAACCTCCCATCAACGCGCGGCCGTTGCGGGCGGGGCGCGGGCCACGGCGGTTCACTGCGGGACGCTCCCGGTACTACCAGCAGTAATGCTTATTACTTTAAAGTATTCGGTGCCCTGTACGAGTACTGCTGGACGATGACTGGACGAAGGCAGACGATGACCGAGGAAAGTCGAGTACAGACGAAACATAAATAGTTGAAATTTAAAACAATGAGTGAACCATCCGTACTTAATGAGCCGCGCGATATGTTTTTTTTGTTACTGGCGGCACCGGTAGCGACAAATACGGTCCGTGCCAAAAAACAATCATTGATATTCCACAGCGGCGACGACGTTTGACTTGTTTTTTCGAGCACCAGCAGGAGGCGAATAATGATGCTGACCGGTTTTAAGGGTTGGGCCCGTGACTGTGAGAGGTGCCCGTCGTATAGAACACATCGTCGATATTGAATTGCAGCTCCCCGCCCTATAATCCCCTTAAGCGTACAAGTTGCATTCGCACTGTTGCTTGAGCATGCAACATTTTGCAGATTGCTGATTGCTCTTCGGGCAGGTAGCGATCTTGCGAACAGAGGCAAAATCATATTATGTGTTCTCATTGTGTTTTATCATCATGTTCCTAACATTTCTGCCTGTGTATATGCTGTCGTATTGGACGATGCAACATGTTGTCATGCATTCGTCAGTAATTTATATTCTATGTATACCTTTTTGGTCTGCTGCATCAGGCAGTACTCGCTCCTATGATCCAACAGCCACATGGATCGAAAATCGCAGTAGGATATTATGTCAGCAGGCAGTTGCGGATTGCTCATCGAACATCATGCATGTGCTGATTCACGCCCGCAGTTCCCCTCGAAACCACTGACAGGCATGCTGCCCTTCTGCGCTGGCAATATTAACCTGGGTAGCGGCCAACGAAGCGCGTGCGCGCGCGCGTGTCTGTGTCTGTGTGTGCCTGTGTGTGTGTGTCGTTGCGGGGGGAGGGATTTCACAAGGAGGCATTGACCAATAGCATGCACTCTAGCTGTTAGCGTGACATTATACCATGCATCAGTGCTCGAGATTTCTGGTATGTGCAGAGCTGTATCAGGTGTGTGCTGATATACTGCGCGCATCATGAACACCGGGCGGCATGAAGACAGGTGTGGTTTAAGTGGGCAATGGTCATCCAAAACAGACAGTCGGAAGCTGAGTGATGCCGTACCATCGAGGCTGTCGTCTCTCATCAGCACGTCCGAGCCTGGTGTGTGATTGTGGGTATCTTACAGGTGGGCGCTGCGAGCGCCAAGTTCGCGCTGATCGGGGTTCCTTTGCCAAGCTAGAGAGCCGCCATTTTCTGCACCTCCAGGTTCAGGGCGTCCACCATGACCACCACCTCCTGAACCAGAGGCTTGAAGTCCGCCTCGGCCTCCTTGCCGCGCACAAAGTCATCCATGGTGTAGATGCCTTGCTCCAGGGTGCGAATCTTCTGCTCCAGCCGCTCGAGCGTCAGGTGCAGGTCGTTCTCCTGCAGCTGGCCCATCCTCGCGTCCAGCTTTGTCTTCTTCTCGTTGGCAACAGTCTGCAGATCAACAAACGTAAGCAGTGGAAGTGCAATGCCCGCAGCCAGTGCACGGCATACTGGTCCCGAATAGTGAGTGCATGATGTTTGGCGGCTGATGCGGAGGCTGTGTGCCACCCACCTTGATCAGATCCTTGCGACCCGACAGGACCTGGCGCTGCTCCTCAAGATACTTCTTTGTCTTCTCCGCCTTCACCTTCAGCTGCTCCACCATCCCAAACTCGGCCAGCTCTTCGTCCATGGTAGCGCGCTTCTTCTTCAGGTGCCCCAGCTCCTCCATGATCTTGTCCTCCAGAGTGTCGATCTTTTCCAGCTCCGCCCTCCGCATGGTCAACTCGTCCTTCAGCCGAACCTGCACCACGGACCGTTGACATTCCGGAGGCTCACCAGCCGCACAAGTCGCACGCAGGAGCCGCGGACCCAGCTGAGACGTTCTCCAGCCACCTGGCCACAGTGACAATGGGCCGGTCGCACCTGAGTGCTTTGCGCGTTCTCCACTTGGATTTTCTTGTACTCCAGCTCGTCCTGCATCTCCCGGAACTTGCCAGAGTCAGGCAGCGCCTTGCTGGACACCACCTGCCCAGCCTTGGAGAGGCGCTCCAGCGCAGCCACCACAGCCTCTTGCTTGGTCTGCAGCTCGACTTTGCTGTCGTTCATCTGGCTCTGGAAGTTGTGCAGGAAGCTGTTCAGATCCTGCTCCTTGGCGAGCAGCTCCTCGTACTTCCCCTGGGTGTCCTCCGCGGGTGACAGGTCCGGCATGGGCACAGCCGCCGGCGCGGCTGCCCGCACGGCCTCGATGGGCCTGACCGAGCCCACTTGCCCCTCCAGCTTCTTTATCTGCTCAAGCACACCCCGCGCCTGGGGAACAAGGGCACGCACTCTGTCAGGCGGGAAACCAAAGGCGGGGCAAGCGGGGAGGGCGGTGATGCGGGCAGCCTGGGATGGGGAGGCAGGCGCAGCAAGCACCTGCTGCTGCAGGCGGTCCACCTCCGCGTTGTCGCGCTTAATCTTCGACTTGAGCTGCTCCACCTGCTCCTCCGGACTCAGCCGCGTCTTGGCCTCCTCTGCCTCCAGCTCATACTTGCGCTCCGTCAGCTGGCGGATTTGTTCCTGAGAGGGCGGTCCACGGGCTTCATGAGTGCCCGCCAGTGCGGCAGTACAGGGCGGGGGGGTGCTGCCATGGAGCGAGGGGGGGGGCTCACCTGCAGAGACAGGGCGCGCTGCTTGATGTTGTTGTTTGACAGCTCCGCCTCCGCGGCCGCCACCTTCTGGTCGAGCGCCAGCAAGTCGGCCTCCAGCCGCTGCGCATCCGGCTGCATGCCCTGCACCTCCGCCATCAGCTCCTGGTACTGGTCGCGCGAGGAGGGGGCCAGCTGGCTGAGCTTGGCCTCCATGCTGCTCTGCTGCTGCATGATCTGCTGCTCCACATCACGGCTGCGCTGCTCCAGGGAGGCGCGCTCCGTGTAAATGTTCTCCAGGCGGCGGCGCTCCGAATCGTTCTTCTCCTTCATCCGGAGGTACTCCTTTGTGATGTCCTGTGGGTCTGCATTGGTCCCGGACTATGCAGGCACACGCATCGTGGCTGTCAGCGCTCGCACGAGTTGGGCCAAACACATGTGACCTACACAAATGCCTTATCCACTGGAAACAATGGGACTGCACACTCCCATCCCCCCCCCCCCCCCCCCCCCCCCCCCCTCTCCCTCTGGGCCTGAATTGAGATGCAGTGACTTGGCTAGGGAATTAGCAGGATAGAAGCAGGCGCACCTTGTCCAGGATCATGTTCTGGTCCGCCAACTCGCCCTGCAGCCCCTTCACCTCCTTCTGCAGCTCCTCGTACTTCTTGTTGAGTTTGTCAAATGTGCCCGCGTTTTGCTCAAAGTGTGTGATCTCACCCTACGCAGCGCGATAGGGCAGCTGAGTACCCGGCCCATTCCAGCCGGCATGGCCGTTGTGCAGGTAGCGAGGGCAAGGATGGGCCCGCCGCGTGCGCATGCACGCACCTCCATGGTCTGGTTCACTTGAAGCAGCTCCTGCTTCTTTTGCCGCAGCTCCGTCAGGAAGTAGCTCTTGTCGAGCACCTGCCGGCCGGGGCCCTGTCCTGCGGTCTTCATTCCGCTCATTCCCTGCTGAGTCACGGGCCGCTCCGCAACCTGGAAGCGCCGTGCATGGTAAATAAGGTGTCAGCAGCAGCGAGGCTGGAGGGCAGCCCCACGGCGCGCTACCCCATGTCGGCAGCGTCCAGGCTGACAGGCCGCGTTAGTGGCCGCCCGAGGGCGCTGAGATTTCGCACCTGTACATCTGTGTTGAGCGCCATGCCAACGCCAGCTACCCTCTGCGCGGTTCCCATTCTCTGCCCGGTTCCCATCCGCTGCCCCGCAGTCCCCATCCTCGCCGCGCTCCCCGGTGGCGGCATGCCGTAGCCTGCGCCCCCACCCTGCCCGCTCCCCGGGCGAGGCGGGCCCTGGACGAAGCCGCGGCTGGCGGGGCGCTCCATCGTGTGGTGGGTGACCTTGCAAACACCGGGAAGCGTCGAGGCAACCGCTGGACGTTGACAAATAGGGGGCAGGCAAGGTCGCCGGCCAGTGTATGCAGGTGTTACTAATTGCTTGCCCCGCGGCTCGCGGCTCACTCGGAGCTGACGACTAAACCTTCGCACCGCGGGGAGAGCGAGCCAGCAGCAGCAGTTTTCCGCGCGCTGCTGTCGTTGGTACGCGAGTATATGTTATTACTACTGGGCCCCCTTTATAAATAATAAATGTTTGGCCTCAATCTCGTTTTTAGCAGGTCTGTAGTATGTAATGCAGTACTTCGCTATTTAGGCACGGGTAGCGTATTTGCGTCTGTGCAGGTATACCATAATGGACAATTCGACCGTTATGGACAATTATAGGGGTATTTCGATTATGGGCGCTGCTATGAAACTCCTTATGACCGTCATTGCTCAACGCTTGCAAGACGTCTGCCAAGCTAAAGGGACAATCTGCCGTTGGCAAGCGGGTTTTATGCGGAACGAGGAGGGCCCCATGCAAGTCGCCAGCTTGTTCGATATCGCAGCTCGTCGCCAAGCGGCAGGTCTACCCACGGACGCGGGTTTTATTGACTTTAGGAAGGCATATGACACCGTACCTCACGAGCTTTTATTCCTAAAGCTACAAGCCATAGGAGTCACGGGTCATACGCATACCTTCATTAAAACTCTACACATGGATAGTATGGTACGGGTCAAGACACGGGTGGCCCCGGGAACACCATCAGACCCCATACCCATAGAGCGTGGCCTCCGACAGGGATGCCCCGCTTCCCTCATCCTATTTAACATATTTATTAACGATATATTCGATGGGGCAGAACATCTAGGGTGTGATGTACCAAGGTGCACCGACACATTAGCGGCAAGGCAACCACTAAGGGTGCCATGTCAGTTATACGCGGACGACGCTGTTGGTATCACAGGCTCGTTTGATAACCTGCATGCCATGTTCGCCCACTTCTCGCAGTGGGCGGAGGACCATTTTATGGGGATTGGGGTACTTAAGTGTGGGGTGATGGCAATAGGCGGACATTCCGACGAGACCGCGTTACGCGAACAAGCTGACCCGATGGCAGCTTGGGGGGGAACGGGTACCGGTTGTAAATGAATACAGGTATTTGGGTACGAGCATTAAGTCGGATTTAGGTATGCAACACATAGTAGACGACCGGGTTAAGAAGGGTCAGCGCGCCATTGAGGCGCTCGATTCGGTATTAGTCGGTGGACGGCGGGACATAATTCCTATTAATGTGCGTGTTTCAATACTTCCTTAAAGCTTGTGTACTGCCGGTTTTAACTTACGGGTGTGAAGTATGGGGCATGGATAGAACTAGCGGCGCGAATAAATTACAAACCGTACTCAATCAGTGCTTGCGGTGCCTCATTGGGGTGGGTAAAAACTCCTCTGGGGTGGCCACTGCACCGATGATGCGGGAGTTGGATATTGCGCCCATAGAGGCTACGGCCGCTGCGGCACGGGCTCGGGCGTTCCTTAAAGCATCCGACTTGCATACATGTATAACCCATTTAGTAGATCAGCCAAGTCGGGCGCGCGCTAACACGTGGACGTCGGCGGGGACTGTGCGGTGGTAAGATCGACTAGCTAGGGCGAACGTAGGGCTAGCGGAGGGGGCGCACCTTCCACTTGAGTGGAGGTTACTAGCCGCGCGCGATGCCGGTAAACAAGGAAAGGCATCGGTGTTAGCGCGTTACGAATCGTCGGCATCGTTAGCACGCAACAAAAACCTGGGTATATATGTCCAGCCAGGCGTATATGCGTCAAACCCGTTGCCACAGTATGGTGTGGGTGTCCCCACGGGGGTTGTGGCCGGGCTGCACATTATGATACAAATACGCACCCGAGTATATCCCACTGCCCGCCGATAGGCCCGGATTCAGACCCACATCTTAGCCCTAAAACGGGATATCAATTCTCACTGGCCGTATATATACCCAGTACCGGACGACTCGCTGTACCGCGTGGGGCACCGATTTGAAGTTCAGCCGTTGAAAATCCGTTTGTTACTTTTGACGCCTTGTAGTACCGGAGACCACACCCCCGATTTCGGTATGGATTCTTGAATGTTGCAGATACGTGTAGAAGTACCGCACGTAATTTATCCGGGCCTTAGAAGATATCGAGCCGACGAATACCTCCTATAGGGCTCGCGCAGCACGTGGCGGCGGGGCCCTCAAGCCTGCGCAACGACTATCTCCGCTGCTTGGTGGGCGAGGAGGCATGCGACGGGGGGGGGCATGCGGCGGTCCGCGCCATGTCGGAGGTTGCCCCAATGTACCTCGTCCAAGGTCACCTGCCCGCCGGGCGGTTCAATAATCGGCTCTTCGCATTTGTTAGGCTTGTGGCCCCTTGTCAAGAAGCTAGGCGAGGGCGGGGCCCCAGAGGTGCGTGCCGCCTGTGGCAGTCGGGGAGGTGGAGCGGCGCGCAGCGGAGCGGGCGGCGGTGGACAACATGAAGGAGGCGTATGTGTCGGTGCTTGCGCCGTCTCAGCTCGGTGTCGGCATTCCCGCAGGGGACTCTATTGACTATATGTGCTCACATGACTCCGACTCTGACACATGTGTTCATCCACGGTGTCCGCCTCATCGCCGAGAAGCTTGGCCCGCGTGCCGTCATCGTCCACACCGACTTTCGCAACGCTTACCACGAGGCGTGGTGCCGCAACATTATCCAACGCTACATCAATTGCTTTCCTCTACACCAAGTCATCTCTGCGCTGTGGACCTCCCTCTCCTCGCGCGGATTTGTTTCTGTTGGTGGACGATCGGTCCGCCCCTTTGTGGTTGGAGAACGGCGTGCAACAAGGCGCGCCGTTGGCCACGACATTCTTCTGCGTCATAATTCATCCCGAGGTGCAGGAGTGCGACAACACGTTGGAGGTCACAGACGGGGCGGCGCGCTTCGACGATGGATATTTGATTGGCCTGCCGGAGCACGTTTGGTCGGCCCTTCACGCCTTCCGCACGTCCATCAAAGACTCCGTAGGGCTTGAGGTGCGCTTCGACAAGATGCACGCGTATAGCGCGGATATGGAGGCCGCGCAGCGTCGGTGAGGCCCCAACCGACATCAAGTGCATGCGAGTTGGATGGCCACCACGGCATCCCGGTCCTCAACGTGCCGCTCGGATCGGCAGGGTATGTGCAAGCCTACATGCGCGGCAAGGCGGAGGAGCTACAAGAGGAGGTGGACGCCAGCCTAAGCAAGCTCATATCTGCCAAGCGCCCAGCCGTCGGTACATCCACGCTCTGCATCACCACGCATGGGCCCTGCTAAAACATTACATGCATCACATGGCGGGGTATTGGCTCCTCAACTACCACCCGTCCTATGCGGTGGAGGCCTTCGCGGAGGCGGTGGATACCACCGTCCTCACGGCGGTCGAGCGGGTGCTAGGGGTCTCTTTTGATCCCTACTCCACGTACGGCACCGACACCAATCCGGTGGTCACTAACTTCTGGGCGGAGCTTTTGCACGTCCCTATCCCCGCGGCTGCAGAGGCGGCTACTTTGAGCGAGGATGCAGTGGCCAGGGCGCGCATCAAGCTTCACCTCCCCGCTCGGTTGCTGAAGGGCACCAGCATCCGCCGCATATGGCTACCGTTCGTGATGCCACCTTCATCGGCTGCATGAATGACATTTTCCCGAGGTTCCTCACTAAGAACTCCGACACCAACAACCCCCTACCCCGCCTGGTTTCTACGACCCACAGCTTGAGTCCGTACTTGGCCGGGGCTGCTTCTACACAATATTTTTTTCCGCCCGTATGACCACTTCCTGGACGATGCCCGTGGGTCGGTCAGCTACGCCGCGGCGGTGCGCGAGATGTGGGACCGCCTCCATGCCGCTAGTTCTCGCCATCTCAGCGACGCGGATGCCGCGTGATGGAGCAAGAGGCGGAGGCTGTGTCGGGCTCTCAAAAAGAGCTGACGGCATTTCTACCCCAAGCCAATAACTCTCGGCTTTAGAATGCGCTGGCCACTCTCCTACTTGTCACATGTAGGGAACGGATCTTGTTCGGCCGGCTCGACACGGAGGTCATCCCCACCGCGCGGACGGTTAGGACTCAGCATGAGCTGCGGGAGGTCGCTGCCGGGTACTTCTTTCTACCTATAGCCCATGCATGGCCCCGGTGGTTGGAGCCAGATAATTCTGCCCTCGACAGAGCAAAACCCCGTCACTGTCGACCTCTATGGCGACGCGCTCATGAACCTCCCGGGACCTCGAACGCTCATTGCTGGCGTGTACGGCACGACGCTATCGCAAACGGCTTCCACGATAATTGTGCTCACGACCGGATATAGTTGTACGCTGGGAGGTGGATGACTTGTGCCAACAGGCGGTGCCTCTCTGCAAAACCCTACCCAGGGATGAACTCAAGGACATGGGCCCGGGCGCAGAGCTCTCCCTCCCGGCGTTCAACGTCGTGACCGGGAGCTATGATCCCCGGTCGGGAGCTTGAAGCCCACACTGTTGCAGTTCAAGACTATGCGGTACATGGCGAGGTAGAGTGCGGTGCCCACCCGGGCCACGGCTGTTGTTCTGTTTGAGCGCTCCCTGTTGCGCGACATACAACGGTTGGCAGTGCGGGATGCAGCGTGGCACAACACGGAGCCGGGACAGAAGGGCCTCTTCGAGACATCTTGGACATGTCGGAGTTCACGGGCATGGTCTTCGGCACAGTGGGTGAGGTAAGCCGTGAGCAAGGGGGTGCGCCGGACTGCGCGCTGTTGCGTGCTCGGCCGCGGATCGGGGTGCCCTCTCATTGCGGGGCACTCGGTGCACCACCCATGCTCGCAAGAGATTTCCTCGTGATTCTGAGCTTGGTGCCTGCTGCCTCATCAGACGGCGCAGATTCGACCGCCATCCCGTTGCCGAAAGTGCACACCACGTCCGTGGACCACCCTCGCACGAACGTGCACGCGTGGCCCGGACTCTGGACCGTGCGCGCGTCACTCATCCATCCCGCCTCGTGCGGGATGCGGGCCGCTTTTAGGCGGCTTGCTGTGTTGATTTTTTTTTCACTGCTTCTAGCGGTGGATTTGTTGCTGGCCTTTTTTGTAATTCACATCGGTTGCGTCCGTAATCAGCAGCCCTGACAGTAAACCGCCCGGACCGGTGAAACGGTACCAGGGTACGAGGCAGCTATTACCAATTTACCAGACTATTCCGATATCCGACCTCCAAGCTATCCCGCATTACTCGGACTTCCCCTTGCACTCCATGCGGAAAGTACAGGAAACCCTGAGCCACCGCATCCACACGGTCCGTTTCGCAAAGCTGGCTGCGCGTATGCCTAGAAGCGGCCCTGACAGCAACCGCTTCCGAGGCCGCCTCTTACGCGCTGCGACGGCGTTCCTGGTGACTGATCCTCCATGTGAGGGTCGCCTTGGTGAAGTCCGTGAGCGTTCCCCTGAGTACTACGATTCCATGTTCCGTGTGGCCGCTTGCCGCCCATTTGGCCTTCCGGCGTCTCCTGTCCTCTCCCTTGGCGAGCCATGCTCTTGTGCTTCTTGCTCCTTCTCGGTACAAGGCATGCTTGCCCGTTTTGAGGATGCTGGCGTGGAGTTCACTCCTTCAACTTGGGCGGTTGCATACGCTGATCACGTGTCACGCTGCTCTGGGGGCGACTCCAATCACGCCGCACACGAGTGGGCGGCACATGGCCTTTCCGACATTTGCCACGACGTGAAGTCAGCGCTGGGCGTGGGTGTCCAGATCCTCACGGAGCCGTCGGTGCTTGTTTCTCTCCCGAAGGGCAGCGACGGGCGGCCCGCCGATGTTGGGCTTTTTGGGTATGGCGGTATCCGCGGAAACACGGTTGCTGTCGATACCACCATTGCCCCTATCCTCGGCGTGTCAACCCCGGATCCAACGACTGCTTTGCGGGCTGCAGAGCGCCACAAAATCCAGAAGTATGACGAGGGTGTCCGAAACGCCGCCGGCATGCTTCGCTTTGTCCCTTTCGCCGTTTCCGAGTTTGGCTCGCTGGCCCCGCACGCTGAGGCCTTCTTGGTGGAGCTCGCGAAAGCTAGCCAAGCACACACTGGCAAGAATATCGGCCAGCTCTTGTCTGCGTGGCGCCGCCGTTTCTCCTTGCTCATCAACATGGCTCATGCAGACAATGTTCTTGGCGGGGTCGCGGCCGCGCGTGTGGCACGTGATGGTGCTCCTGCGCCCGCGTCGCGTCGTTCGTCGGCATGTGTTGCTATGACCCGGGTCATTGGCTGCAAGCGTCCTCGCCGTGCCTGATAGCCTACCCCGGGGCGGGGGTTCTTGGAGTTTTTGGCAGCTAAGTGACTTCGTGGTTCCCTTGGCTCCTTTTTGTCTATTGGCTCCCTGTCCTCCTGTTCGACCTTGTTTTCAGGCTTAAGTATCTCTTTTGCTGGCAACCTCTCATAATTGCTCTTAGTTCTCTTTGTAGTGCGTTTTTGTGAAAGCCCCGATGTAAATATATAATTCCGATATTCGCCTTCTGCTGCTAGCTCATGTAATTAATAATTCAAGGTAGCAGCCGGCGTTGTCTACTGCCCGAGGGTGCGCTCATCTGATTGTTGCCTAGAGCAGCAGTAAAACCCAGTGCGTCTGCGCGTCGTTGGACGCAGGCGGGCCTCGCGTGTTGTTCGTCGTAATTGTCAGTATTCCTGTTGCCCTCTCTAGTGGGCGATAGCTACGACTCTACGAGGGAAAAGGAGGCGGCAGCGCGAAGGCGTAAATCATACGGGCACCTGTAGGCGGAGGGAAAAAAGAAAGACGAGGCAAACTCGCTTTTGCCACCCCGGCTCCGGGCGAGAACGAGGCGTTCGTCTCTGCCAGCGCCACCCCTGCGGCACCACCAAACGGACCCGCTTTTGCCTGGCCAGTTACTACCGCGCCGGGCTTTGAAAGGTCGCGCTTCCCGTTTCCGGACGAGTGGCGGCGATGGCGGACGAGGCAACGCCTGGAGGGGGAGACGGGCCGGGGCCGATCGAGATCAAGGTGAAGACGCTCAATCAGGACGTGTACGAGCTGGCGGTCTCCCCTGAGGTAGTGCCCGAGGTCCTTTAAGCACCAGCGCGTAATCATGCGCGCGCAGTGATATCGGGCCGCCAGGGAGGGGATCCGCACGCAATTTTGCGGCGTGCTTGGCGTGAGCGCCTCGGGGAGTTTAGGGGGGCAGCTAGTCGAGAAGCCCCTTAGTCAGGCTCTTCTGAGGCTGATCCCCCCCCCCCCCCCCCCCCCACCCACGCACGCTTACTCTCCCTGGGTGACTCGTTTCCTTGTACACCGTGGCAGATGTACGTAAGTGCGCTGAAGATAGAGCTGGAAATGAGGTCTGGAATGCCCATTGACCGCCAGCGGCTGATCTACCGGGGACGCGTGCTGGGTAACGAGTCCACCCTGGCGGCCACAGGTGACGGCGTCGCCAGGCCCTCGTTGATGTGCTGTCAACCTGGGTCACTGCTGCCGCTTACCATGGTGCAGTGTTTCTTGACAGTGCATGCTGTGTGCTATCCCTGGTGGTGTCAGGCATTGAGAACGGCCACTCCATTCACCTGGTGGAACGACCTGCAGATGCTCCACCACCCTCCTCGCAGCCCCCATCTGGTAAACCCAGCCGCTTGAAGTGTGCCTATATGCAATATGCGTGTTTGCTGTCTTTGCCGCTGTCACCAGCGCATGCCAGCAGCCGCGCTGAATTGCTGCCGAAACCCCGGCCGCATCAGAGGCGCGCCCAGCAGCGCAGCCGCAGCACCGCGTGGCCATGGGCGCCATCAATGTGCCCTTGGACGGCTCCGCGCCAGCAAACGCGCTGCCGGACGCGATGAACCAGGTACCTTCTGCACTTTCATGGCACATGCTTATTGCACTGGGGCACATTCGTGTGGTGCGACCGCGAGCTGCCATCCCGCACCTGGCTGTGCCCATCCTCAACCGCGCTGACCCCCTGTGCATCTCGCAGATGCTGGCTCAAATGCTGACAAGCATGGGCGTGGCAGTCCCCTCCCCACAATCAAACCCATCAGCTCCTATGCAGCAAGGTATGTCGGCGTTGGAAATGCTGCAGGGTAGCAGCACATTGTGAGATGCCACGTGTGTGTGTGTGTGTGTGTGTGTGTGTGTGTGTGTGTGTCAGTGCGAGCAGCAATTGTGTGATAGGAATATCGTTCATGGCCTTCACAGACACTGGGCGCTGGGGATGATGCAGGTGCGCAAGCATCGCCTGGAGCGGGCGGGGCAGCTCCAGCGCCATCCGCCACCGGCGGCGCGGCCAATCCTGATGGCGAAACCCAGCCTGGTCCGCCACCGGCGGGCTTCCCCGACCTGGGGCAGGTGAGTGGTCAGCCAGATCACCGCCTGCAGGGCTGCATGAGCAAGTATCCCCCCTCACCATCACCAGTGCAGCCATATTCTTGCGGTATCTGGCGTGTGTTCATCATTCCAAGCAAGTTTGGGGCCATCGGTGCATGGTCCGATGACCTTTCCCCAGCCAGTCGCCCCCTCAGCCTGCTCACTGCTGGCCTGCCACCAGGTACTCTCGTCGCTGCTCACGAGCATGAACCAGCCTCCCGGGGGGGCGCAGCATGCTGGCATACAGCGCCCCGGTGTGGACCCTTGCCTGCCGTTGCTGTGGTTGGCTTTATCCAACAAAACCAAGCATCGGAGCAAAATGATTACCGGAGGTATCAGAGCTCGTGGGTGTTGATTGTGCGCACTCATGTCCGCGACCCCCGCAGGGCCGCAGCCTGGATTGGGGAGTATTCCAGGAGTGCAGCCAGGTACGCAAAGGGGGGGAGTGGGAGTGCAGAGGACCACATGCAGCCCACAGCATTGTTCCGCACCAGATGCCATGCAGACAGCTGCCCTCACTTACGGAGGCGATGTTTTCCCCTGATGTCTGTGCTGCGCAGATGGCCGCCCGCAGGCAGGAGCCACTCACCAAGTGCGCGTGCACACTGGCGGAGTAGGGCACTCCCCACGTCAAACCTACCCATACCTATACATACATGGTTAGCGGGCAGGCTCAGCTTGGGACTGATGTGTGGGCATGGCGGCGCAGGGTCCTGTTCCCCGCCCGCCCCACCTGCTGCTGGCCTTGAACCAGTTCATCACCAACCTGGAGACCGCGGCCTCCCGGGCGCCCCCGCAGGGTGCGTTGCCTCATCCTCCCCACCGTCCCTAGCAGGCAGGCGCGCCCCACCCAGGCTGACCAACAGGATGCGGCGCCTGCTTGACCTCGCGACCTGCAGGTGACGCGGCGAGCGGCGCGCGGCAGCCGTGGCCACACCCCGCCATTCAGACGCACCCCGCCATGCAGCGGTTCAGCGTCGGCATGGACAGCATGCCGCAGCACTTCAGCGACATCCTCCGCTCCGTGCTGAGCAACGTGGACCTGCCGCAGCCGCTGAGGGATGCCCTGAGCGGCCTCCCCCAGCGGCAAGCAGGCGAGGCGGCCACCGCTGGCACGCCGCCCCAGCCTGCGCCAACGCAGGGTCCTTTGCCACCACCCCGGCAGACTGGTAGGCAGCCCATGAATCCGCTGAGATAACTCCGCCGAAGCAATTGCATGTCGATCCAGTCCATCCTAGCTAGTCCTAATCCAATATTTGATTTCGGATTATTTGCGGTGCAGTGACTGCGTCCTACATTTTTTCAATGGGGAGGGCCTTCGAATGGCCCGACCCTTGTGTCCCAGGGGCATCAATGCGCAGTCCTGTAGAAGCAGCGCTAGATGACACCTCCCCGCCTCGCCAACTATCCGCTCTCGCTCTGGTGGTAAAATGCGTAGTGTCATCCCATATGATCATGCTACTGGTACTCGAGATAGAAATGCGGATAGTGGAATCGCGATGATGTGCTGATGCTGCTCTGACCCGAACCCGGACAGGAAGTATGCCGTGAGCTCCCATGTTTACCGCCGGGCGCAGCCACAGTATTGCATAAACAACAGAAATAATACAAACAGACGGAAAACCGCTTCGATTTCGGTACCGTAGCGACAGTTTACATCATGGAAATGGAATTGGTATGGAACAATGCCGATTTACTTGGAGTACGTTGGAGCTGTCTTCAAACGGTGGCGTTGATCTGACAATTGCCTTTGAATAATTATTTGAGAGGGGAAGGCTCAGTGGCACTTGGCGCTGACGATGGTGGCAATGAAACGAAATGCGCCTGACTGTGAGTCTCCGATTAGCCGTGGTGAGTGGTGTCCGGAGCGCGAGCAACTGATGGTGCCTTGGTGTGTGTCTGTGTGTGTGTGTGTGTGTGTGTCTGTGTCTGTGGCCCCAGGTGCTCCTACCCAAGCCGGCGGCGGTGCCGCTGGCGCGGGGGCAACCCCCGGCGCGAGGCCCCAGAACCTGCAGCCACCCGCAGACGGGTCAGTCGCCGTGGTGTGCGCGGCCGTGGCGCAGCTGCTGCGGAGGTGCGCCGCGTTTTTGGAGCAGTACGGGCTGCCGCAGATGCAGCGCGCGGCGGAGCAGCTGCTCGCCTCCATGTCGCGCGAGGGCGTGCAGGTTGGTGCCGGCCCATGCCCTTTGCAAAGCGTGGACGCATGCGGCGAGGTGCCCCGTCCCCAACACGCGTATCCCCATCGCCGTGCTCTCACCACACATCTTCCGCTCTGTGAGGTTATGCGCGCCTTTTGGCGTCGCCCTGTGAGCTCATGTACAGATACGTGCCCCGTCCCGGTAGTTTCGCTAAGAGTCCATGGCCCTGCAACGCTTACCCCGTCCAGAGTCTCCGCCTCCAGGACCTGAGCGCGGCGCTCGCAAGCATGGGCTGCCTGCTGATGGAATTGGGAAGGCTGGCTACGTTTCTGAACGACTACTCGCAGGTAGTTGCCATCGGGCGGCATCGCGCCGCGGGCCCCAGAGCCCCCCCCGCTGCGAGACCCTGTTGAGAATCCGCTAGTGCTCACGGCTTGCCTTGCTGACGCAGCCGGGTGCGGCCCGCCCTTGCGTTGCAGGGCATTGTTGCGCCGCTCGTGAACGGGCCTCCGCAGTTTGTGCAGCAGGCCTTTGCCGCGCCGGGCGCGCAGCGTGCCGGCCCGCACATGAGGGTGTCCGTGCAGCAGAGGACGGCGCCAGGGGCGCGCCGGCCGCCTGCGCAGCAAGCTGCCGGAGCCCCCGCCGCCGCCACTGCGCAGGGACGGGGCGCAGCCCCCGGAGTGCCCCCCACTGCCCAAGCGGGGCCTCCGGGAGTCACCCAGGTGAAACGACCCGCCATCGCTCGGACCTGCCATGTGTGCATTCGGCTCGTTTTGGGGGGTCACCAGAGGCATGTGCGAGTTTGCCGTCAGTGTGCTGGACCAGTGTCAGTGCTTGCGGGTCGCAAAAACGACGAACTGTTAAGTGTTGACCGCATCAAGTCTGAGCTCCGTTGCATTATTCAGAGTGCATTCCGATATATGTCAGGGTGAATCGTATACTTTCCCCTCCTTAGCGAGCGGGTCAAAAACATGCGTACACAGTCAACCCAAAGCGCAGTTGCGGTATGTCGCAGCTCACTGACGGCTGTGCGCCTGTTTGCCTCCATCGTGCCAGGCCCCAGGCACCGCCAATGCACATCAAGCAGGGACTGGGATGCCCGCAGCCGAGCCGCCACAGTCCCAGGCAGGGCACTCCTCTTCCCGAGGCCGATCTCCCCCTGTGCCCACTCCCGTCACCCCTGTCTCCGCCTGGTCTCCGGCCAGAGGTGCAGATCCCCAAGCGCGCTCCGAGCCCCTCGCGAGCCACCCACTTCCCAGCTCCGCCTTCCCTGGCAGCGGTGCATCAGGCAGGCGGGCCCAGGGCCCAGGGACAGCACGCCCGCCTGCCTCCGTCGGCGGGGGCAGGGGGCTAGGCCCCGGCCTCCCCGCCCGCGCTGGCCTCGGTGCTTCTGGGCTGCCGGCCCCTGGCCGCGGCGCGCGACCTGCGGCGGCCCCACCGGCAGCCGACGCGCCAAGCGGTCCCGCTACCAGCATGGCCGCGTCCGGCGCCAGCCCCGGAGGTGGCGACATTGGCTCAGCGCTGATGTCGATGCTGAACGGACCCGGCGGGGAAGGCATCATCCAGATGGCCTCCCAGCTGGCGCAGTCTCCTGCCATGCAGAGGATGGCTGAGCAGATGATGGGCCCACAGGATGAGGACCCCGACCAGTACGCCGACCAGCAGGTTGACGGGCCGCCGCCACCGGTAGACTTCGGCCAGCTCCTCAACAGCATGCTGCCCATGGTGCAGAGCATGGTCAGTCAAGGCAGCGGCACTGCGCAAGACCCCAGCGCGGCTGCCAACCCCGCGCAGGAGGGCTCCGGCGGCGAACACAATGGAGTGGAGGCTATCCCCCGGGGTGGCGCGCCCCCGGCACCTGATTTCGGTCAGCTCATGACCACCATGATGCCCATGGTCCAGAACATGCTTGGTCAGATGGCCGGGCCCCCAGGCGCTGCAGGGAACCAGAGCCGCGGTGGCCCATTGGGCGCCCCGCCTGCGTCCGTGCCCCCGCACCCTTCCTCACCTGCCGCACAGCCGGCCAACGGGGTGGTGCCTGGCTCCTGGCAAGAGGCGCTGAGTACCGATGAGCTTCAGCTGTGGGAGGCCACCATCTCCAATGACATGGCATCGATCTCCGCCTCGGAGCCCCATGCTCCCGCTGAAGGCTCCCTCAGTGAGGCGTATCTTAGTGGAATCACAGATCCACGGAATGCAGGCGGTGCTGCTTAGCGGTATGGCGTAGCGCTGGTTTACACACCTCTTGGGTCCAAAAGTGCGGTGTTTTAAACCTGCAACAGAGCCCCGATAAGGTGCACATAAAAAGGGGGGGGGGGGGGGGCAGCGGGGGTTCGGTAGCTAGCAACCAAGGGCCTGCTTAGCTCCCGCCACCGCGTTGCTCATGAGCATGGCGATGGTCATGGGGCCCACACCCCCAGGCACGGGGGTGATGAGAGATGCCTTCTGGCTGGCCTCGCTGTAGTTCACATCGCCCACCAAGCGGTAGCCGCGCTTCTTTGTGGCATCCTACATAGAGCGAGTGCCCCGGGCGGGCGGGGGGGGGGGGGGGGGGTCAGCAACCTGAAACAGCGTGCTGATTGAATGCAAGTTGCGTGCATTTCAAGCAGAGGTGCATTTGTGAAGATTGCGCGGGGATCTCACGTCCACAGCGTTGATGCCAACATCGATGACGACAGCGCCTTCCTTGATCCAATCTCCACGGACCATCTCAGCCCGCCCGCAAGCAGCAACCACAATGTCGGCCTGCTTGATGAGGGCCTCAGGGTTCTTCGTGCGCGAATGGCACATGATCACAGTCGCATCGCGTTCCTGGCAACGTGACACAAGCATCTCTCAGGGCCCGTTAAAACCTTGCGCCATTAGGGGCTGCCTTAAAACCATTCATGAGGCAAGAATAGGCGCGCAATGGCGTGTACAGAGGTGTCGCGCAGGAGGGGTGCGTCAAGCCGTGCCGACCTGCAGGAGCATAGCTGCAGGGATGCCAACGATGTTGCTGCGACCAATCACGACTGCCAGCTTCCCTGAGATTTCCACGCCGCTGCGCTCAAGCAGCTCGATACAGCCCTGCGTGGCGGGTACAGGCGCAGCCACGGTCGGATGGATTCCATGCAGAATTGTGATCTGCTGAGGACGATGTGTTGCGGTCTCAGTGCAATTCACCCGCACCTGGGGAGTGCACGACACAAAGCGAGGAGACCGGCCTCGCATGGCCAGCATGCCGATGTTTGTGGGGTGGAATCCATCCACATCCTTCTCGATGCTGATGGCGTCAAGGATCCGTGTCTCATCAATGTGCGGTGGGAGGGGAAGCTGCACCAAAATGCCATGGACAGCAGGGTCGGCATTGTAGTCTGCAACTACCTGGTTCGTGAACACCGCACCCGATCAGTTGGTGTCAACACTGGCAAGCATGAAAACGCATGTGAACATCACGGTAAGCATGGGAATCATGATGCATCTTCAGAAGGATCGTCTGTGCTAGGCAAACCTTGAGGAGCTCCTCCTCGGATATGTCCTCTGGAAGATCAGCGCCGAACGACGCAATTCCAACCTCCTCGCATGCCTTCTTCTTGCTGCGGACATATGTCTCGGAATCCTTGCGGCTACCGACCAGCACGACTGCCAGACCTGGCACCTGGTGGGTATGGTTCAAACATCCGCGGTTACACAATACACTACAGGTGGGTTGGGTTCTGATGTCAGGTTTTCTTGTGGGACTTGCAGTCAGACCTAGTCGGAAATGCTTCGGAACTAAAAATGGCAAGCCTCCCAAAAGAAACTACATATGTGTAAAGGGATGAGAACTCGGACATATGCTTGCCTTCCCGGTAGCAGCCTTTATCTGCTCGACCTCGGCCTTGAGCTCGACGCGGATGTCGGCAGCGATCTGCTTCCCGTCGATAATTCCTGCTGCGCCACTCCCTGCGCAGCAGCCGAGTCAGGGTTTAGAAAGTGGGGTTCAACAGAGGTGTAGGGTTGTCGAGGTCTGGCCAAGAGTGAGGGGCAAAGGTAGTTGAACGGCGGGGGGGGGGGGGGGGGGGGGGGGGGGGGATGAGAGCGCCCGGTGCCAGCGTTGACAAACCTACCGGTCGGTGCGGCGGCGGCGGCAGCGAACACTGCGGGCGCACTACGGCGCTGCATGGCAGCCCGCGGGGCGTGAGGCCCCCCCCGCGCAGAATTCATCGGAAGGGACGGCGAACGAACAACTGGCGCGCCGGCAATGCGAGAGGTAGTCGCCGAGGACCGCGCACGGCACGTTGCCGTCGGGGCGCCAGCCACGGGCATGGTGAGGGCGGCGGCGGCCATTATTATCGCCCAATCGCACGCAGGTGCTCCGACGACGTCTGGGGAGAGTTTGAGCGACTTCTATGGATTGCTATCGGCGGGTATGGCAGCGCGGCCCGGATGGTGTTAGCTTTAAGGGTACAGGGAAAGAATGCAAAGTTGTCAAAGGTTGCGACAGCGCAGTTGTCCTCAAAAACGTGTTGGAAGCCGATGGGGGAGACGATCCATTCACGTTTTGAAGACGGTGGGTGATGTGCAGCGTGGGACTCGCTGACTCGACAGTTGCTCATCAGCGCGGCGCATCGCGGTCACGTTAGACTACTTTTTTTTCCAATTAATATGATTACACGTGCTAGTTGCAAAATTCAAGGAAATCCATACAGAAATCCAGGATAAAATCCAGCTACGGGCCACAAGAGGCATTTTTCCAATTAATATCCAAGGTACGACTACCGGTACATGTACGACCATGTTGTATTGTTGTGGTATTCTAAATCATGTAATAATTGTAGCAAATATTCTCCGTATTAATCTGTAGCGAACTCCATACATAAATCGGCTGATATGTGTATATCGTCAGCAAACCGGATTTCAAGCTCGGAGGGACGGGGCGCAGGCACATTGCCAAAAAAGTGCTTTGGCTCCACAAAAGCTTTTCGGAGGGGCAAAAAAGCCCAAGGGGAAGAAAAACAAGCGAAATAAACTGGAGGGAGGGAGGGTGGGTATGGCTGTCGTGGCGCGACTCCATGGTGGGTGCGCCGCGACAAAAAGATGGGGAAAGACAAGCCCCATGGTGATTTAAAGCACACGGCGAAGCGGCATGCAGGAGCAGCGCTACCCGTGATGGCTGCGTCGGGAACCGCGTGCGGGTGGTGCCGTACGGGCGTACGACAAGTTCCGCCGGACGATGCAATTGCCGAGGGGTTGTTGGGTCGATGCATGGGTCGACGCAGCTCCTTGGGCGGGGCGGTCACATACTAGCACCGTAGTACTGCCGTACCGCGCATGCTAATTAGACTACAAGGGAAGAGGAAACCGCAATTACTAGTAATAAACATTTGAAGGGAGGGAGGGGGCGAAGGCACATTGCCGAGACATATCTTAAGCGCCGGCCGCAGGGAGAGTAGCGACTGCCGCCCCCAACAACGGTTGGCTACTACCGTCGCACGGTGGAGCGTGACAAGGGCGGGCGGGGGAAACGGACGATGTAGTCAGTAGCTAGCTCCGTGCATGGTGTGGTTGTAGAAGGGGCAGGCAGCCTGACGAGTTAAGCGTGCAACGACGGCGCGACGGCGCCGACCAGCTGCGTGCCCGGGGCTGCGAAAGCAACCGGGGATAATGTGCAGCGACGGCCTGACGGTGCCGAACTGCTCACCAGCTGCGTCCCCGGGCCGCGAAAGCGTCTAGGGTACAGGGTGCAGTCGCGTCCCGATGGCGCCAATCAGCTGCGTTCCCGGGTTGCGAAAGTAACCGGCGCACACACACCGGTTCCCCGGGTACTCGCTAAATGAAATCCTCCCGGGGTTATAGCTGTGTATAGCGGGGTCACAATCCTGAGATGAAACTGCCGAAACGAGTACAAGTAGTGATTAGTATCCGGTTTATACAGTCAAATATGACAACATTTCATCCAAACTCAGGGCCCACGTGACCACCCGTCTCGCCAACCCATCCCGCCCCACCGATGCCAATCGGACACACCGGCCGGCACCATGACGCGCACACCGCGGTAGCAACGTAGGCATATGGTGGCGTTCAGGTGCCTCGTCGTGTGTGTCGCGGGCAGGGATGGGGCTGGCGGCGGGATGATGAGGGAGGAGCGCGAGCGGCCACGTGCTAATATTACGCACTTAGCGCGTGCCACGTAGCAAAAAAGCGTTGCCAACTACACATCTCGGATTTGAGACCCGTTTACGGTCTTCAGAAACGAGTACCTACGCGAACCGGTGTGCAATGTGCACCAACGGCCCGATGGCGCCGACCAACTGCGTGCCCGGGGCTGCGAAAGCAACCGGGGCACAGGGTGCAGCGGCGGCCCAATGGCGCCGACCAGCTGCGTTCCCTGGCTACGGGAGCGACATCGGCGGGAGCACAATGAGCACCGACGGCCCGATGGCGCCGACCAACTGCATGCCCGGGGCTGCGAAAGCGACCGGGGCACAGGGTGCGGTGGCGGCATGATGGCACCGACCAGCTGCGTGCCCGGCAGGGCTGCGAAAGCAACCACGGTAAAATGTGCAGCGGCGGCCCGTTGCCGCCGACGATCTGCGTGGCCGGGCTGCGAAAGCGAATGGGGCACATGGTGCAATGGCGCCCCAATGACGCCGGCCAGCTGCGTGCCCGGGGCTGCGGAAGTAGCCGTGGCACATTGTCCAGCGGCGGCCGCCGACCAGCTGCATGCCCGGGCCGCGGAAGCGACCGGGGCACTGGGTGCAGTGGCGCCTGACGGCGCCGACCAACTGCGTGCCCGGGGCTGCGAAAGCATCCGGGGCACAATCTGCAGCGCTGGCCCGTTGCCGCCGACCAGTTGCATGCCCGCGCCGCGGAAGCGGCCGGGGCACTGGTTGCATGGACGGCCCGATGGCGCCGACTAGCTTTGTGCCTAGGCTGCGGAAGCGACTGAGTGCTATCGACCGGGGCACAGAGTGCAATGGCGGCCCGATGGCGTCGACCAGCTGATTGCCCGGGGCTGCCAAAGTAGCCGTGGCACACGGTGCAGCGGCGGCCCGTTGCCGCCGATTAGCTGCGTGGCCGGGCCGCGGAGGCGACCGGGGGCACATGGTGCATTGGCGGCCCGATGGCGCCGACCTGCGTGCCTGGGCTGCAAAAGCATCCGGTGCACATGGTGTAGCGGCGACCCGTTGGCGCCGACCAGCTGCGTGCCCGGGTCGCAGAAGCGATCGGGGGCACATGGTGGAGTAGCGGCCCGATGAGGCAGTCGACTAGCTGCGTGGCCGGGCCGCGGTAGCGACCGCATGTGCACTCGATAGACATTCGGTACATGTCTTAAAATGGTTAATGTCGGTTATTTTGGAGCGGAGATGTGTGTGTAAGGTACATGGTAGAACAATTGCAATAGTGCCCGATTTAGCATTGTAATCGAGTTCATAGCATACGAATTACGGTTTTTGGCAAGTTTAGGTGCAATTTTCTTCCAAATTCGCCCATATAGTAGTGTCATGCGACCACTCCGTGTTTGCTAATTAGTAAAAATGAGTATCCACGCCATGTACATGAATTTGTGCGCCGTCCGTATTGGAAAATTGCTGCAACTGTTGTTTTGGGAGGTGTGCCAAGAGGCATATTTACCTGAAACGGTGTCGCATTGAGGCGTACGAGGTCGCGCTGGCTGTTTTTACTGCCCGGATTCCCGCGCTCAAGATTGCCATTTGCGGACGCTTAATAAGGCGTCTGTGAGCCCAAAAACAAATATTCAAACTTGGAGCCCGATACTAGGCCCCGTAACGGGCCCCGATATGATGCTCATAGTGCCTCAGACTCGAGCCCACTACAGGTCTCAAGTAAACAAAGTACAGTACTCTTCATTACAGTGTCCCCAAATAATCAGACGTTGTTTTGCATATAAATTTCTGCGATTTCGGAGTAATCGGTGCTTTGGCACAATGCCTATCTTTTCTCCCACCTCTCCCGCGCTGCTTCGTGGTAGTAGTGCATCGGAAGGATTTTGATATGGGATATCCACGTGGTGAAGCTTGGACCATATAGCGCGTCGTGTGTTATGCTACCAATGAACTGCAATTTTAGGCCCTTTCGAGCATTGACAAAACAGTAGGGGTAGTGGAGCGTGCACGGCTGCGATGCCGCATCATCACCCAAATTGCACGACACTCCCATGACTCATTTACTGTCATATTATCCGCGCGTAAAAGCTTTAAGGCATGTGCATCCCCATGAAGCTGAAACGCGTGCCATCGCATTATGCGATTTTCTGCTGAAAAGCGCCATTTTTTTATTGTGAGCGGAAAAATCACTGCAGAAAGTTATGCATCAGCGCGACGTTTTGGAGGGTGCGCTGCAACCAAGGTCATGGGAGCTAAGCTTCGGTATATAAGTAAAAGACTATACGTGGTTTTGGCTATGTGCTAATGCGCAGTGATGCGCCCAATCGCCCGTATCCAGATTCGTGTAGTATGTCTAAACTTTTGTGTGAGAGTGTATTCGGGAAGTTTGACTATGTGCATTGCTTAAAATTGTTAGGTGATAGCAATACAGAAAAGGCGCCCGCCACCATGCAGCGGCCCACCAAGACCGAAGAATTTTGGGTGCGGCGGGTCCGGCGGCACCCTATTACATCCACGTGGTTGGCGTTGGTAACCCCTAGGATCCGTGCCTGGCAGGGTGCGTTAGGGGTATAAGCGGGGTGGCAGGTTGTCACGGATCCTCGGATCTCGCGACGACCGGGGAGCCCTATGGGGGGCTTTTCAAAAATACTCGTAGTTGCGCTTGTTGGCGCCGCCATGCAGCAGCCAAGTACCCAAAAAGGCTGTTGATAATAATTCCAGTAGTACGACCCCGTCCTAGCGTCGGCCTCTCCGAGATCCGCATGTACGGGTGGGGAGGCGGTGTGTAGGACTCGGACGGGGGCAGCCTACTCGCAAGGGCTATTCGGAAATAGATGGTGGGGGGCCCTTTGGTCCCCTACCGAGGATAGCTCAGGCAGCCGTGATGGGGGCAACAGCGGCGGGCCGCGGCCGAGGCCAGCAAACCGCCACAGCCGGCGCGGCGGGGCGATCAGCGTAGCGACCTGCGGGACATGTACAACGATGGCGGAAGGTGGAGCCAAGATGCACGGCGATCGTAACATTGCGCGGTGCCGGACTCTATTAACTCACTAGTCTATCAGGATGAACATCGGGCTATGAGAAAAGAAAAAGAAAAGATCGGATAATGTGTTGATAATTTGCATTTTCTTGAAAGAAAACTGACAGATACATCTTAGTCGTATCGTGAATCGATTTCGGATAGCACTATTGACATTTCTTATTTATTGTTTACTAGCCATATATTTTATGAAAATTGCACGGACTTTTCTCCAAATTAAATACTGTTACAAAAATGCGTACCCATACACAACGACAAAATTACGAATATTGTTATCAGGCAATCGATGATAACGGTTCTCAACGATGATTATGATTATGGGGAATGGGACAGGATTCGAACATACACGGTACAGGTAAGGGCGCTGTAAATTGTCCCGGTTTTTTGGTACAAGATTCGAGAATTTTACCTCGTGTAGGTTTTTAGGGTTTCGACCATTTCGCATATACTTGCATAAAGTACATGCGCACCTACTAGCTGCGGGGCGGGGCAATGTAGTCGTCGCTATCTAAAGTCAGTTGGCGCAAAGTGCGGGCAGCTATCGGCTTCCCCTACCTAGTGCAACCGATCTTGGTCCAATATATGACCGACCCCACTGAAGGGGAGGGCGACGGGGCCAGAATGGGCGTTAATTTCTTTGCAGACTATGGACGACCAGCCGCTGCAATGGAGCGGGCGAAGGCCGTCGTTGTCGCGAATGATGGGACGTTTGGTAGGCAGGAAGTTGTCGCGCTGACAATGAGTTATATCGGGTTTGTGCTCGCGCATCCCGCCTCCTCGCGTGGTGCTGCCCCGTTCGACCATGCGCCTCTAGGAGACTCGCTCAGGGGGGCTCTCATGCAACCCGACGCCTCTAGGAGACTCGCTCAGGGGGGCTCTCATGCAACCCGACGCGTATTTGGCCCAATTAGTGGCGTCGAAAGTAGTTGCCGAGGGCAGCCATGGTCAGCAAGGAAGCGTGCAATTGAACTTGCGAGTCGTTAGAGGGGATGGGGGCCGTCGATCTACCCGCTTACGGCGCAGCTAGAACCACCTACTATAGGGCACTGGCTTCCTGCCGAAGACGGCCACACCGAATATGCCGACTACGAAGCTATCATGGCGGCAATAATATCTGCCCCCCCCCCTCCCCCCCCCCCCGACAAAATGGCGGTCCATGCATATCTCACAGGATGCTATAAGGTGCGCAACACCCCAACCCTCCACTACCCACCCGCCCGCCTTCCTACACATCGTAGCCTTCCCGCTTTGCACTCGGTGGGCTAGAAACCAACGCAAATGTGGTTTGCAGATGTAAGATTGCCGGCAGCATGTAGCGTGTCCGGCTCGCTCGCACGCGACTGTCAACAATGCTACAGGCAAGTGGGGGTTGCACTTCAGCAACGACGTTCACCCACATGCGCTTCTCGACATTCACACACATGCGCTCCGCAGCACCAGCAGCGGCTGAGCTGGCAAGGAAGCATAGCATGCCGAGCTCTCGCTTGATAGGAGGGGCCGTAGCAAACATCCGAGGTTTAGTCTTTTGTCACGTGACGAGCTTTACATAGATCATGGGAAACCGCGATTGTGCGGCCGTGACGGCATCGACGCATGCGCAGTCGACGTAGTCACAATGCCATGTGTGGCAACTGGCGGTGCTTAAATTAAACCGGCTCTGACGCGGTGCTGGAGGTACCGGCAGTCGGCGGGGTCTCAGCTTGGATAGGCTCATTATGGGGACGATTGCGTGCGCCATTCTACCCCCATTCCAAGCAAGCACGAATGCCGGGCTATGCTTGAACTTACGGCGGCCTTTCGCCACCCTTAATGCCCTAGCAAAGCGCCCATATTTCAGCAACGGCTTACAAACATCAAAAACATAGGGCGCTGACATAAAGCTTAAATACCCCTTCTGCTTGGTCGTTTTTTGCGAGCAGCTCTGCAACCCTGCTCTGCTGGCGCCACGTCGGAGGCACCGTAACATCTGCCTCCGGGAACGCGGCTCATGTACCAGATGGCGACAAGTTTAGCAAGCCGTAAAAATACAAAAGCGCACAATAGCATCCTATCGCAGCAAGCCCACCCACCTTGGCGACTGGCGGCGCCTCTTTCGACGCCGGCTGCAGCTCGGCATCAGCGGGGGCAAAGGGTGCGTCGCTCGTGCCAGCTTTTGCAGTCGGGTATGGGTCGAACGTGCGATGGCGATAAAATTCGCAAGCCGTAAAAATATAAAACCCAAGCTAGCAACATATCGCTACAAGGCTACCGACCTTGGCGACTGGCGGTGCCTCTTTCGAGGCCGGCGCTGCGACTCGGCAGCAGTGGGACAAGGAGGTGCGTCGCTCGTGCAAGTGTTTGCAATCGGGGGCTGTGAGTCGAACGTGCATGTGCGTCGAATGCGCGATGGCGACAAAAATAGCAAGCCGTAAAAATATAAAACCCAAGCTAGCAACATATCGCAGCAAGCCCACCCACCTTGGCGACTGGCGGCGCCTCGTTCGACGCCGGCTGCGACTCGGCAGCAAGGGGGCCAAAGGGTGCGTAACGTGTGCCAGCTTTTGCAGTTGGGGGCTGTGGTTCGAACGTGCGATGGCGATAAAAATTAGCAAGCCGTAAAAATATAAAGGCCCAAGCTAGCAACATATCGCAGCAAAATCACCCACCTTGGCGACTGGCGGCGCCTCTTTCAACGCCGGTTGCGACTCGTCGTTACCGGGGCGAGGGGGTGCGTCGCTCGTGCTAGCTTTTGCAGTTGGGGGCTGTGGGTCGAACGTGCGACTGCGGCAAAATTCGCAAGCCGTAAAAATGTAAAAGCCCACGATAGCAACATATCGCAGCAAAGGCCACCCACCTTGGCAACTGGTGGAGTAGCCTCTTTCGAGGCCAGTTGCAGCTCGGCAGCAGGGGGCGTAGGGGGTGCGTCGCTCGTGCCAACTTTTGCAGTCGGAGGTTGTGTGTCGAACGTGCGATGGCGACAAAATTAGCAAGCCCTAACAATATAAAGGCCCAAGATAGCAACATATCGCTACAAGGCCACCCACCTTGGCGACTAGCGGCGCCTCTTTCGAGGCCGGCTGCGACTCGTCGACACCGGGGCGAGGGGGTGCGTCGCTTGTGCTAGCTTTAGCAGTTGAGGGCTGTGGGTCGAATGTGCGATTGCGACAAATTTCACAAGCCGTAATAATATAAAAGCCCACGTTAGCAGTATATCGCCGCATAGTCCACCCACCTTGGCGATTGGCGGCGCCTCTTTCGACGCCGGCTGCGACTCGGCAGCAGCGGGGGCAAAGGTTGCGTCGCGTGTGCCAGCTTTTGCAGTTGGGGGCTGTGGGTCGAACGTGCGATGGCAACAAAATTAGCAAGCCATAAACATATAAATGCCCAGGACAGCATTATTGTATTGTAGCAAAGGCCATCCACCTTGGTGACTGGCGGCGTTTCTTTCGAGGCCGGCTGCGACTCGTCGATAGCGGGGCGAGGGGGTGCGTCGCTCGTGCTAGCTTTAGCAGTTGGGGGCTGTGGGTTAAACGTGCAATGGCGACAAAATTAGCAAGCCGTAACAATATAAGCCCCACGGTAACGATATATTGCAGCAAAGCCACCCACCTTGGCAACTGGCGGCGCCTCTTTCAACGCCGGCTGCGACTCGTCGACACCGGGGCGAGGGGGTGCGTCGCTCGTGCTAGCTTTTGCAGTTGGGGGCTGTGGGTCGAACGTGCGATGGCAACAAAATTAGCAAGCCATAAACATATAAATGCCCAAGACAGCATTGTATTGTAGCAAAGGCCATCCACCTTGGTGACTGGCGGCGCCTCGTTTGAGGCCGGCTGCGACTCGTCGACAGCGGGGCGAGGGGGTGCGTCGCTCGTGCCAACTTTTGCAATCGGGGGCTGTGGGTTAAACGTGCAATGGCGACAAAATTAGCAAGCCGTAACAATATAAGCCCCACGGTAACGATATATTGCAGCAAAGCCACCCATCTTGGCGACTGGCGGCGCCTCTTTCGAGGCCGGCTGCGACTCGGCAGCAAGGGGGCAGGGCGTGCTTCGCTTGTGCTGATGTTGTCGGGGGATGTGTTAGAACGCGCGATGGAGAAACAATGAGTTACTAGTAAAACAATAATAGCCCAAGTTGGCATTATATCGCTACAAGGCCACCCACCTTGGCGACTGGCGGCGCCTCTTTCGGGGCCGGCTGCGACTCGTCGACAGCGGGACTGGGTATGTAAGTCGTGCCAGCTTTTGCAATCGGAGGCGGCGTGCCGACTGTGCGATATGGCGACATAATTAGCAAGGCGAAAACTATGAAAGCACAGCAAAGCTTACATCGCGCAGCAAGGCCACCCACCTTGGCGACTGGTAGCGCCTCTTTCGGGGCCGGTTGCGACTCCTCGGCAGCGGGGGCGAGCGGGTGTGTAAGCTTTTGGCGAGGGACTTTAGCATAGGCAAGGAAAAGGTTTGCAGCAAAGGAAATTGTTACAGTGTACCGGGGTGTACATGGCTTTATACAACTATCGGCTCAGCAGTCGGTCGCATGCGCAGGCATTAGGCTTGGGTATGCAATCTAGGCTTGGAGTCACCAAGGAGTCATCGGGGCGTAATGGCTGACGAGGGCATGATCACGTGGGCGTGATCACGTGTAACATGTGCGCAGTCTATATGTATGGGCGGATGAGCAGTATGTATATAGGCGTGCTAGTATATAAGTGAGTGGACAGTATGGGTATGGGTGTACACATGAATGCGGGTATAGGTATGCAGGTAGGGTTATGGTGGTAACCCTAACATTCCATCCCGGCCCCAAAAAAAGCAGACCCATGGGAATGATACGCAAGGGAAGCGGGTGGGGTATTCGGCGGACATGGCACGATGATCGGTGTGCGCAAGCATTGCGACAGGGACAAGTAGATTGTGTCGGGCATAATCATGGAGCATATCACTACGACCTGTCAGGTTAAATAGCATATGTCGCCCAGAAATTGTGGAATACGGGATGGCAGTGCATAGCAAAAGGCAAGCGGAGTTGGCAGGAGTTGGCAGGCGGACTGTGGCAAGCTGACTGCAAAGCAATATGTGTGACGTTGCCATGGCAAAAGGCAAGCGGAGTTGGCAGGAGTTGGCATGCTGGGTTTGACAAGCTGACTGCGAAGCAATATGTGAGACGTTGACATCCAGACTTTATCGGGGCGAGTTTGGCATATGCTACATATGCTCGATACACATGTATTGGCGAGTTCTAACTTCCAGTCATGTATTTCTGCATATGGTATTTTAGCGATGTCAATGTAATCCGCAGAGTCCACTTGTTGGTATAACAAGTTAGCGGGTGTGAGCGGGTTTGTGCCGTAGCGGGCGTCAAGCGGAGTGCAGGTAGTTGCGGATTGGTAGGCATCGTGGCAGAATATAAAACCGACGAGGGATAAGGTATATTGCCAGGCGTTATCACGTAACGAGCATGAGCGGTAAATGTTTTGTTATAACCGAGGTGAAGCGGGGATTGCGGTCTTTCATTATTATGCGACAAGGGTCGTTAGGGCGGAAAATATTGTAAATAAGTAAAACGGGCAAGCCGAGGAGCGTCTACGTGGATACGGCAAGGGATGAAGTGGGCTTGTACTGTAAATGC
>VCJN01000549.1:0-25720 GCA_006384855.1 Tetraselmis striata | reverse complement strand
GAATTTAATATAACACCTTCCGTACTGGTTTGACAGCGGTGCTACTTTGAACTTTGCCAGCACCAAGTATGTCAAAGAAAATAAAATACCAACTACACCACTTCAAAACAAAGTAAGAGTTATTCTTGCTGATGGCAGAATGGTTCTCGCCTCACAAAAAATCACCCTTGAATTAAATATCAACAATTACACAATACCCATTGACTTCACAGTCACACCGTTACAACATAATTTCAATCTGGTTTTAGGGATGCAATTCCTGAAACAACACAACCCACATGTTGATTGGGAATCTGGTCTGATGACATTTTCCACAGGACTAAAAGTCCAATGCCAAACAGAGCCCCGCCAGGCTAATGTCAGAATGGTTCATGCTACTGCCATGGCCAGAGAAATTGCCAAGCATGACCCTGACACAGTTTATTTCTGCGCCATTGTTAAACAATACAATGCCACCTCAGAGAGTGATGAGCTCGATATTGATGATGAGATAAATACAATTGACACTGACCAGTCTGCAGCTACCGCTCAGATCAGAGACTTATTGCGAAAGCATAAACCAATATGCTCTCCGCTTGACAACCTTCCACAATTACGCCCTGGTCTTGATCATGAGATCCCTCTTGTTCCTGATGCTCAAGTTCCTGCAGGAAAAATATACAGATTATCACCTGCAGAATTAGAGGAACTAAGTACACAACTGAATTCTTTTCTTGAGAAACAGTTTATACAGGAGTCCTTCTCGCCATATGCAGCTCCTGTTCTCTTCGCCCGCAAGGCCAATGGCGGTCTGCGCATGTGCATTGACTACCGTCAATTGAATAAGTACACCAAAAAGGTTGAGTTCCCTGTTCCACCTGCTGATGCATTACTTTATATGCTATCTGGTGCTACTGTCTATTCAGCTCTTGATCTCGCCTTAGGTTATCACCAACTCCGGATTAATCCACCTGATGTTCCTAAGACAGCGTTCAGAACTGTCTATGGCCAATTCAAGTGGCTAGTAATGCCATTTGGACTCACCAGTGCTCCCTCCTCTTTTCAACGCCTGATGACATCTATCCTCCAGCCACACAAGCATACCTTTATACTTGTATACCTGGATGATGTCTTGATTTTTAGCAACTCGCTTGAGGAACATTTGCAACATTTGGACACAGCTCTTACTATGCTCGAGTCTATTGACATTAGACTACGATTACAGAAATGCTGGTTTGCCAAGAATGAACTAGAATACCTTGGACATATGGTATCACACGCTGGCCTAAGACCCTCGCCTAATAAAATCAACGCTGTTCAGGATTGGCCCAGGCCTAAGAACGTTCAGATGTCCAACAATATCTTGGTTTTTGCAATTTTTACCGACGCTATGTGTGCAATTATTCTGCTATTGCAACACCGTTATATGCCCTCAGAAGAAAGGATAAAATATTTGATTGGACAGTTGAATGCCAAGCTGCATTTGTAAAACTGAAGCAAGCCTTGTGCCAGTCTCCAGTGCTGGCAAGCCCTGTCACCGGCAAAGATGCTGAGTTTGTAGTGGCTACTGACGCCAGCAAATATGCCTTAGGTGCAGTTATGCTCCAGGCTAATGCTGATGGCCACTTACACCCCTGCACATTGCAGGCTGCACAAACAAATTATCCCACCTATGACCAAGAGCTCTTGGGTGTGGTATGTGCTCTGAAAGAATGGCGCTGCTACTTGGAAGGCAGTCGCCGTATTACAGTTATAACTGACCATGCCATATTGAGGCATTTGCCTACACAGGAAGGACTAGGCAGACGCCATGCCATATGGTTACATTAAATTTCACCATACATGGAAGTCAACCCACAGACTAATGAACCTGTGTTGCAGATATTATATCGCAAAGGCGCTGACAATGAAGCTGATGCTCTCTCTCGCCGCCCTGACTTGCATTATGCATTGACTGAATATGAAAACCAGCTGGTCGAAGCTGACCTTGAACAAATGCAGGACTATTTGTCAGCAATGTCCGCCTTGCAGATTGACAGCAAGCTCATAAACAAGATCAAAGCTGCCTACATCACTGATGCTGCCTACAGTCATGGACGCGCCCCCAACGGTGTGCGACAAGATGAGACTGATGGTCTCTACTACATGGCGGATAAGGTCTGTATACCCAATGATCCTGAACTGAGAAAACTCATCATTGAGGAGTATCATGTTGGTAATGGACACCCCAACCATACCCGCACTCTTGCCAACATACTGCGTATGTTTTGGTGGCCACGCATGAATACCACAGTCAAGCATTACTGCAAACACTGTGATACTTGCGTTAGAATCAAAGCAGCTACCACCAAGCCTCATGGTTCTTATTTTCCCTTGCCAAAGGCAACCAAGCCTTGGGAGATAATCTCAATGGATTTTATAACCAACTTACCTGAGATGGATGGCTATGATGCTATTGCTACGTTTGTTGATACATTCACCAAACAGTCACATTTTGTGCCATGCAATATTAAGATTGATGCGACACAGCTGGCCAGATTATATTTGGACAATATTTACAGACACCATGGTCTCAGCAGATGTATCATCTCTTACAGAGATCCCAGGTTCACTTCAGTGTTCTGGAAATCATTGTTTACAGCTCTGCAAACTAAGCTAAATATTTCCAGCGCTTATCACCCGCAAACTGACGGTCAAACTGAACGCACCCATATAACTATTGAGCAAATATTACGTGCGTTTGTTCACAAGCAACATGACTCTTGGTTAAGTCATTTGGCTCTTGCTGAATTTTCTTACAACAATTCAGTCCATTCAGCAACACATTATGCCCCTTTTGAGGCAATTTATGGCATGATGCCACTGACACCACCTGAACTGATTGCTACTGCCAACCAAGATGCACGCAACACAGTTGCAAATATTCAAGATATTCACATGTTGATTACTGAGCAACTGAAGCTTGCTGATGAATATCAAAAGGTCTATGCCGACCGCAAAACCAGCCATGTTGAGTTCGCAGAAGGAGACAAAGTCTGGTTCTCAACGGAGCACTTGCTCATACGCAACCAGCCGGCGCGCAAGTTCCGACAGCGCTACATCGGCACCCTACCCGGTCACAGCCAAGATCTCTAGCCATGCGTATCGTCTGCGCCTGCCACCAACGTTCGACTGCCACAATGTGTTTCACATCAGTCGACTGCGCCAGTGCGTCAACCCAGATGCACAGCCCGATACAATACCATCTAGTGTGGAGCCCCCTGTCGACGAGTTCGTCGTTGAACGCGTGCTCGATTTCTCTATCGAGCGCCGCGAGGATCTGTTCAAGCGAGGACTCTGCCTCGTCTTTCGGGTGCGTTGGCTGAACTACGACTCAAGTCATGACAGCTGGGAGCCATATAGCGCGCTGCGACGTGTCGAGGCGCTACACGATTTCGCGAGGACGAGCCGACATCTGCAAGACACGCTACGCTCAAAGGAATACGCCAACCTGCGAGCGCGCCACCCGTCGCGTTTTCTAGAGTCCATCCCGGACGGAGCGTTGACACGTACTGTTGCTGAGACACTGCTATATCACGCTTCCACCGCCAACCGACATCTGCGCCAGGCCTTCGGCGACGCGAACAGACACTTACCAGTTCGTCATTTATCAGAGGGGTGGGAATGTTAGGGTTGCGCCTAGCGACTACCCTAATACCACCATAAACCAGTGACGCCGAGATTATGGCCAAGTATTCAGCACGCGCATGTACTGCCGTACTGATATTTTATAAAGCACGCGTATTATTTACTGGTACTTCCACAACCAGACGCCAGTAATATTCCTTGTAACATACAATACGCGCTACAACTCCTTAATCATCATGATACTAGGTGCCTGTCCGCGGTGCCGAGTCGGACCGCTATAGGATAAATATCGAATGCCACCAGCAACTTGTAAGAGATTACATTCTGCAACCAACTTAATTCGCCAAACGCTACGAGTAAGAGCCATGTTTCAGTAAGTACTGCCACGAGTACTTACACCTGCCCTAGGCGCTGCCGCGAAGCTCTCTACGTAAGATGACCCGCCCCCCGTGCCAGTGACGTATGCGCGCCCTCTCCCCTCCAACGGCGACTATACCTCACGTGGGAGGATTGCCCCCCCCCGGGCCCACCCCCCCCCCCCCCCCCCTTGCGTTCATTGCGCCCGGCTTCGCGATTTAACCGTCGCCCGGCATGTCTACGACGCCGGATTTGTACGACATTGCGTTGACGAGACGAGCCGACCGAGAAGCGACACTTGGCCACGCTCGACCACTTAGTACCGCTCGTTGTAATGATATGGCTTTCACGATGCCGTCGCTCACGCGGGCCTCAACGAAGCGGCGGCTGCGATTAAAGGAGCGGCTAGCCAGGAGGCCCCCTCTAATGCGGCGGACGTTGGCGTCGTTGAGACAACAATCGGGGCCTACGGTGCTAGCAACCAACACCGCCGCGACTTCCTCGCCTACCTACGCCTCAAGGCGCGGCATGCGATGCGGGCGCGGGGGCAAGACGCTCGCCGAGACTACACGACGCGCACGCCTCCGGCCCCGTTACACTGACTACGGTTCGCCGGCAGTAGGAGAGGTCCGAGAGGAGCTTCTCCATCGACAAGCCGACTACACCGGCACCGCCGCGGCGAAGGCGGCTGTCAACCAATAAGGCTTCAGCTACGCCCTCACCGACGACAAGCCCGACCCATGCCCCGCCGCCGTCTCCGGCGCTCCCCGGCCCCACCGGAGGACTCCAAGCACTCCAAGCCCAAGCCCAGCAAACCCAAGCCTGCCAAGATCGACGAATGGCGGCGCAGCCCGCGGTTCCGGTTCCTCGCCACGCGGTGCCTACGTTCCCGTGCCACAAAGTGCGGAAGCAGTGATGCGAATGGCGGCAAATTGGGGCGAGCGGGCGCGTGCTGCGGTGGATACGGGAGGGCATGCCAGTACCTTTCACCGCCGGCCCACCTCCTCCGTTCCACCGCGGCGTTCCATGCATGACGCTACGGACGCGCAGCTACGGTGGTGGCGGACCGAGCGAGGAAAGTTCAAGACTAGTCCGCGTCGGAGCCCTAGAACTTGGGGTGATGAGCCGCTATGTGTCGAGAGTTTCCTAATTCCGAATGAATCCGGGAAGCAACAACTGGCGCCTTGTAATCGACTTGCGCCAGCTCAACCTCCACTGCGCGGTCTTCAACATGCGGTTCGAGACACTACTCCGGCGCTTGCGGTACCTAGCGTGCCGGGGCGACTATAGGCGTTCTCTTTCGACCTACTGTATGACGGCTGCTACGCCCTGGGACTGAGAGAGTCCGGGACTATTTCACGATCATGTCAAGGATAAGGTCGGTGAGAATTTATACAATGTTTTAGAAACCCCCCCCCTCCGATTTGACCGCCCCCCCCCCTCCATTTTGTTGCTAGCTGGCTCATGTTCTGCACTCAGTACTGTAATTATAACTGTCAGAGAAGACTACCCTAATTCCCCCCCCCCCCCCCCCCCCCCCCCCCCATGGTGCGGCAACAAGTTCCTATAATGTATCGATGCATGCACGAGCATGTACACCAACAAGTGCAATATTATAGCACATGCCATTATTACAATGGTTATCGCACGCCCTTAGCTGGACCCTCGTGACTACATGTTTGAGCCCACCGTACTTACTAGCTATCAAGCTGTCACATTTAATAGTTGTTGGCGGGTGCTTGGTGATTGCTAGCTGCTGCACAACCGGTTGTTGCCTTACGCCTTTTCTCCAGCTCCATCGTATGCAACTTATGTATACTTTGCCATTTTGCGTGTATAGCTTTTCCTCGCGGGATACATCTCATTGTCATCCACGCATGTTTGGTATACGTATTGTAGCGTCTTGAACACAGTCCATAGCTCTTGATCACTAAAGCCCCCAACCGGGTCCTAGATTCGCTTACACACACTGCACATAGCATAGGATTCACATCGACCTCGGACTCCCCGTTAAAAGTCATGTACCGCTTGTTGGCATTGCTGTAGAACCCGGCCTCCACATGCTGGTCGCATGTGAGCTAAACAAACAAATGATGATGTCACAAACAAATGCGTTGTACATGTGGTGGTCCGGATCAAGGTGTTGCATCTCACAAACATATATGTGGATGATGCCGTGGCGGACCTCACGGATCGTTACATCGAACGTAAACGAAGTGCCTAGTCGGCGTTACATCATCATCATCATCATCACGCCCCACACTCTACTCTGCATCATGCGATTGACTCCGGCGTTGCCCACGGCCCGCCGCCTCTTCCGTCTAGACCTTGTCACGTAGTCCTCGTGCTCCAATACCACATGGTCACTGAGTCTACGAGCTCGAACGATATATGCGGGTCTAGGGCTTTCGCGACGCTACGAGTAATTCGTAGCACGTGTGCCTCCGCATGGAATCTTTGGGTAGAGGTCTAGGGGATGTAGTTGTGGCCTACCGCCTTCCGTCCCATGTCACACCCATCTTCACTGAGAAACCGTTGTCGTCGGGATTATTGGGGTCAATCATCATGGCAGCTCGCTATCCAAGCCGTCACACAACGAAGGCGTTGCCGGGTTCTTGAGTGATTGGCGGTAAAGTGACACTAGCCTCCCGGAATGTCTCATTATTATACTGTAATGGGGCGTTATCGCGATTTTCCCACGGAATGAGCATGTAATCGCTGTATATACCGTGTAATCGCCACTTTACTGCTAGGCTCGGTAGTTGCAAGGAAGTGCCGGCTCGCCCGCGTTCCGTAATATGATACCAGTAGCATGTTGTGCCATCCCCATAGTACATTGGGCCCACATCGCGCCCCGCGCGGCTACCCGTAATCGTTGGGACTTTCGCCACACTGTACTTTAACGCCTCAGAAGCATCGTGATGACGCAAACGGCCAACGGCCTAGTCTCAAACTGCCGGCTGAATTAATGGACACTACTACCATGCATCGCAGCAGCGTGAGCGCCAGTAACTAGCTCCTATACCCACCCCCGCCGCTGCAAGCCGTCGGCGTCAAGTAGTGGTGTGCCATGAGGCGTCGCAACTCCGAGCGCCGTATTCCTTAGGGAAAGGAGGGTTGGACCGCTGCCAAGGGGACTTGGGAAGAGGTGACCAATAGAATGCGCTGCCACGCGTGTGGCGCCCTGTATCAAAGACTCACTTCTACGACACGTACAGATAGATGGACGGAGGCGTGCGCCAAGCCTCCGGACACCGCCGCGCCTGTCGAAGCCGGTAGGGATGGCGCCCCTGCTGCACCGTACGTCCGTCATGCCTCTGCTCCGTCCGGACCCGGTCACGCCGAAATGCGGGGCGAGCCGGGTGATGCATCGATACCGTCGTCGCCGCACCATCGGTCCCGCCTCCCTCTCCGCCGCTCCCGTCTCCCCGAAACGAATTAGCGAGCCCCGCACTAAAGCATACCCAGCGGCGGGGAGGGGCGTTCGGTGTCGGCTGATGGTGGGATAGCAGCAAGCATGGCAACGCATGAGATGAATGCCGAACTGCACGTGGGCGCGATCATAACCAAGACGTTCGGGACGCGGAGGAGCTTTCTCTGCCGGGTAGCCCCCCCCCCTCCCCCCCCCCCCCCCCCATGTTGCCCTCTCTGACGTCCCGTTAGTACACTTACCATAGGCTAACCGCCGCCATGTGATAGCCAACCGTGTGTATCAACCAACATCAAGGTCGTCAGTTGGAGATTGGATAACGAGGACGCAGACCCGGCGGATAGGGAGCTTGTGACGACGGCCACTCGGAAGAGCTAATTGAGTCGGAGATACAACCGCTATACATGATGGCAGAGCAGCGGAGCGAATTCACTCGTAGGTTGCCTCAAGGTGCGCCATTGTAGACCAACCGGCGGTGCGTCCCTTGCGCACCCACCGACGGTGCCTTCGGGGGGTGCTTGCCCGCGTTGTTGCCCCATATTTTAGGTATCCGTAAGAACATCGCATTGACAAGATGCAAACGATAATTTGCTGAAGATGACGGCTACACGCGCGTTCGTTTAGATGCTTGCGCATGTGCACCTCACTCACTAGGCCCCCGCGCGACTTTGTAATTACACTGTAATACCATGTACCCATCTTGAAATCTTACCAGTAGTATGACGCTCGTCTGTTGTCATTCCGTGACTTACTCGTAATAAACTGCATCCGGCGCATATCACTCATCATCACGATGTTATACGCTCATCATTTCCTGAAAGGACTAATGCATCTGCCCATGGAAGCCCGACAATCTCGCTGCGCTCTAGCCTAATCCGCGATAGCACGCGCGCGGCACAGCCCTAGAGCGGGCACGCGGCAGTGGGCGGCGAGGCGCGCGGCAGTGGGCGGGCGGACTAAATCATTTACATCCAGTTTTGACCGGATCCGGTCCGCGACCCTAGCGCCCCACCGCCCGCCCTGGCCCCGGCACCACCCCGGCCCCGGGCCCACCCTCCAGCTGCGAGATTGGCGAGCTGCTTCGCCGGGGGCTCCGGTCTACTGCCCTCGTCGACGTTGTCACCGGGGACGGCTTGCGTGGCGGCCAGGTTCTTGACCGCGTTGGTGTTGTGCTTGATGATGCCGCCCGCGCTCTTGTGCTGTTGCGCCAGCACGCCCAAGCCGTGAAGCTTTGGCGACGCAGCGGTGCCCGCCAGCGGCAGAGACACGATCATGTTGCGCTGAACAGTCCATGCGATCGGCTTACCGCCAAACGTAGAGACCACTGGGCGGGGGTCTGATATAGCAACTATTGCGGAAGTCAGTATGCGTGTTGATTGCTTGTCGCGGCGGCGGTGGCTGTGTAATCGAACAAGTGCGGGAAGAAACGCGACTTACCTGCGGCTTCTCAGTGCGGCGCCACCTCGCAAACCTCCTCCTCGCCCTTGAACATCACGTTAGCATGGGGGCACTTGCCGGCTTGGTAGTACCTTCCCATCTCGCTCTGGTGCCATTATTCCTCTGCAAGGTCGAGGGCCTTCGCGAGTTGGTCCGCGCTCATCAATGGTCCCTTCTTCCTACCTCCTTGGCCGTCCTTGCTCTCATCCTAGAAGTAGTGCCGAGCCAGGTAGTTCCTCACGTTCCCTTGCTTTCTTTACATCACGAGGTGCACCGTCAGCACAACCCACACGGATTGTCGCAGTGGGGTTGGGAAGAAGGGGGAGGGGTGCACTCTCGGAACGCGGCCATGACGGTCTTGGCGGCGTACGTAGACGTGGTTGTCGGCTGTGTAGCCAACACGGTAGTTGAAGATAGCGTAGCATATCCGCTCGATGTAGGGGGGCGCGGCGATGGGAAACCTCTGCGTCTTCTTCAGAGTGTAAGGGATCCCCGTCTGAGTGTCGCGCGGCCAGCATTCGTCAAAGACATCCGACAGCACCGCCTTGTCCTCAACTGCAGGAGCAACATCAAAAACGAGGCACGGGGCGGTCAACGCATGTGATATTCAAATCCTCCACGCAGTCATGTCAGCCACCCGCCGACTCAATGTACATTTCAGGGTGGACTCCCGCCCTTGGATCTTACCTGAGTACAAGGGATGGAACGTCGACGGGTGCGTTCTTAACGCTTGTGCCCATGTCAGATTCTGCGGCGGCGGGGGGGGGGGGGGGGGAGGCTCGGGGGCTGGGTTCAAGATATGGGCGCGCGTCGCGTCGGGGACGCACGAGGTAAAATACAGCGTGACGACACCCGAATCGGACACTTAAAAATCTGCCTCAAGCAGATGCTTCTTGCCGGCTACGTCGTACTGCTTTGGCTTAGCGCAGTTGTTCAGTATGTCCGCAAAAGCATAGCCGAACGCGTCCTCGCCCTGGGGTTGCTCTGGGTGAACGCGGATATGGTTGTTGGTCGCCTGGCCGCGGATCAGTGCTTGCCGTACGTCCTCAAGGATGCGGCCCGTGCTGCATAGAGCACCGAGTGGTATGGTTCTGCCCTCATGCCTCACAGCTTTGCCGTATGAGGTGCCTGGAATTAGCTTGGCGTGGGTGGCCATGATGGAGGGTGCGTGCTGGGGGACAAGCAACTACGGTACTGTCTAGCAAGTGCGAGTGTGCGTCAGGTGGGCGCACTTGCTGCTTTATTCTAAAAACACTAAGTCATGCGCCGCGGGCCTAGACGGCTTCTCATCGCGCTCCGATGTTAGCGCACTCGTAACCATCGCGTGATGTCCCATATATATTCGGTATTTAGCGTTTACATGAGGACACATTTGACACACACTTGCGACATAGCCGTTTTTCGGCCGTAGCTACCCCTTAACAGGGAATGGTCGCGTAAGCTGGCGTACTCCGCTTTTACATCGACAGTGCGCGCCTACACAAGCCCATACAGTCAGACAAGCGGCTGATTATACGTCAGGGCTACTGCCAACGGTGGGGTAGTTCATAACAACACAAGCCGTACTGCCCAACTGTGCGCGATGGATGCAGCCCCGGAAGTGAAGCCACAGCTTGTGGCGAAACGGGCAGCCCCCGGACCCGAACCCGGCGAGTCGGGGGAAGAAACGTCAACCCCCGCGCCCGTACCCGGCGAGGTGCTGCATTGCCCGTGGGACCATCTACCTGAGGACGTGTGGGCGAACATTCGGGAAAAGGCCGCTAACAGCTGCCCCGTAGTGTTTGGCGCCCGAAAGGAATGGCTCCCTCGAAGGACTGGGAGCCGCGCGTGGTCCAAGGCTTGGCTGCCCCTCCAAGAGCACACAAGCTTCATAAAACTGTGGCGGGTTCAAGGCACAGTCTAAAACTAGCGACCATATGTGCCTACGTACAAGCGAGGCGATCTTGTGACGCCTCCTGTTGCCTTGCCCGACCCCCTCGCCCCCCCCCGCCGTTCTACAGCGAGTATGACTACGCTGCATCGCGGTGTACGCTCTACAACGTTCTAGAGCTGTCCATAGCGAGAAAAGTAGCGAGTAGCAGCACGCATAAGTGCTGTAGGATTTAGCATGTGTAATATGTGACGAGTTTAACCCCTATGACTGTCCCAATTGTGTAACCTCCTCTGGCAGTCCCACGACGACGTACACAACAGATTGCCAACAAAGGGCTTTGGATAGTAGAGACCTGGCAGCCGCCGTGATCGAACCCGCAAGGGGGCTAGTTTTGGGCGGTGGGCGGTGGGTGCGCATGGCATCAGCGGCGCCGGGGCGCTGCGCGGAATTGCTGGGCAGCATAAGTTTGATCGATTGCATTTACAAGCTACACGGAAAGTCAGCTAGTAGGGCATGCAGGGTCATTGTGTTATATGTGCACCACACATACTGTCCCACATCTTGTGAGGACATGCCAAACTTGAAAAAGTGATGTTCTGTCACAATGTCCGGATCAACATAGAAGCAGCATTGTTTTTCCTCGATGTGCTTCATCGCGACATGGAAGGCGTCATGCCCCTTGCAAATGTTTGGCCGAAAGGGCGTCTTGCTCTGCCACACACTAGTGTTCTTAGGGGGGAGCCTATCACCATGCGCTCAGCTGCGTGCAGTCGGCACACGGCGAGGGTGAGGTCCGGCACCGAAGGGCTGGTTAGGGTCACCTCCATGAAGTAAAGCACTTTCCCAACATATATACACGTCGCTGTCATGCTGCTCCACCTCGGGACGCCTGTCTCGCAGTTATTTGGCTTGCTTGCCGTACTCATCAGTGGGCACCCACTGCTCGTCCCATGTCTTGCGTTTGAACACAACATGCCTCCGTGTCTCGGGCTTCTCATGCATGACATGCATGTGTGTGTATACCAGAACTCAGCAGGGCGACCCTATGTAGGCAGTTTGGAGTCATGTGTGTGTGTGTGTGTGGGGGGGGGGGGGGGGGGGGGAGGTTGCCTTTGTCAAGTAGTTGCGCTTCCGTCCTTGTGTCTTGGTGTACGATACATAGGTAACCGGGAATAATGTCCCCTCTCCTATCTTGCACTGGTGATACAGGTTGTACCTGCGAGGGTGTGCAACAACCTCATTAATCAGAATCAACAATCAGATTAAATCATTCTTGACCGCAGATAAGAGTAAAATCGACTCATGTCCGTCGATTTCACAACCCGCATTTCCTTTGCTAACGAGGCCGGGGCAGCGGGGCGCCAGCGCGCAGCAGAGTATGTAGTAAATAGGCGGTTCACATGGTGGTAGGAAGTTGAGTATATACCCGGAACATGCTGCGTTACGATTATAACATGTGACCTGCGTTACGATTCCAACTATTTGGGAGGTAGAGGGCGGCATGGGGCCGGGGGGGCGCCGGGGGGGGGGTGGGGGAGGGGGGGGGGGGGGTTCACTTGATTTCATGGGGTTCGAGCCCCCTTGCATCAAATTCCTTCTTTCCGGCCGGCTCAGGCTCCACTGTGACAGTTCCTCCACAATACTTAGCCAGCGCCACCTCGCAGTCTGTCCAGGTGGCGGGGGCACCTGAGGTGCCAGCCTGCACGGCGGCGCCCATGCAGCCCGGCCGGTCCCGTGCCCATAACATATCCATCCCATATATAACATATCCACCGCATCGTCTGCGCCAGCGGCCTCCCACTGTCCCACAAAGCATGGGCGCCACAGAGGCAGGCTAGGAAAGTCTGGGTCCATGCCTGCACGCCGGAACTTGATGCGTGCCTCCAGTACGTACTGCCGACCGTAGGCCCGCTCCGTGTCAGTGGTGCCACTGCCTCTGGCCACGCACTTCACGTCCCGCATCTGCATATGGCATAGGCATGTATTCATATGAGAGCAGCCTAGGCACATTGCGTAGTATGAGGGAAAGGGGGGGCGGGGGGCGCACGGTGCGCTCCATCCAGAGCTCTGAGTCGCGGGCAGTGCTGCCCCTGGCCGCCTCATGGGCTCTGACTCGGCAGACCAGATTGTGCAGGTTCAGTTTCATCATGTCGTTAGGCAAATGCATGCTGCACATCTGCGCATAGGTCAGCAAGCAGTTGAAGCCTTCCTCCCGCTGCCTCTTGATGTACTCGTTGACACGCCGGCACTCCTCACTGTCAACAAGAGCGTCACACTCCTCGCAGTCCCTGAGGTAGTGGATTACCGCTCCTTGTAGCATATGCCACATGACTGCCAAGTGTTGATGCTCTGCGTTGTCAAACATATCCCTGCAGCAATTGCCGCGCATGTCACGTACTCGGAAGACAGCACCCCACTACAGCGGAGCTGGGCTGTGTACTCCTAGCAATAACAGCGAGGGGCCCTCACCCAAGGACCAACACTGCCACAGTCTCCGCAAAATTCAGGTAGTCCTCGCATGTCCAATTGGCACACACCATACCGCTTGTGCCGGCTGACGGCAGCATCGGCCGGACTGGCCTGCCAAAGTCAAAGATCAGGGCCATCCGCCTGTCCATCTTCTTCATCTTGGGCCGCATATCCTGTGAGGGCACACATATTGGGAACGCCCCTTGCGGCAAGAACCACGGCGGGCAGCAACAGCGACGTGAAAGCTCACTAACCTTCAGGGTGCCGACGTACTCCCAAAAGTCCTTGACTACCCCCAACAGTAGTGCATGTGCTATCGGCAGGGGCCAGAAGTCAACATAGCTTATATACAACAGCCAACGCACAAATGGGGACAGGCCCGAAGTGCCGGCTATTGTGGGTACGATGCGCCCCGCGCCGGCCTCCTTTGCCAGATACCGTATATCTGCGGTGGATAGCTGAAGGTGGGCATCCCCGCAGTAGGCAATGTTGGGTTCGAAGTCATCGTCGGCAGTCTTTCCCTGCGCTGCATCCATCACCACCATGTGCACCCAAAGTAGTACTTGCCTGCAACCGAAGCCGCCCCCGCCCATGTATGATCGGCATCATCCACAGCTGGAATAAGATTTCTGCATGCAGACACTTAACGCATGCACGGGCACACCTTTTTTCTTGTCCCCGCCCTCTGTACTCTGTAGCAGACAGTAGGAGCAGCCGTGCCACGATGTAACTCCACCACGCTTCATAGCCTTGAAGCGTCCAGACAGGTCAGCAAAGAAGGCGCCTATGTATATCTGTGGTCCATCATTCCACATTGTGCAGGTCGGTGTCATATGCCGGCATTAGCCAACCGCAGGCCAACATACCCACTTCAGGTTGAAAGTGTGTGCACACCTAATGCTGCAAGTCACGGCGCGCTCTGGACTTGTTGCCATCGCTGTCAATCACCTCATACACATCCTGAACTGTCAGTGCGCCCTCCGCGCTCTGCGTCTTGGCAACTGCCTTGAGTGTCTCCTCCGCATATATGGTCCGATGTAGTCATCTAGATGTTTACAATACATTAGCTATGTTGTACTGCGCACGACCCCCGAGGTCGGCGCACGGACTAAGACCTGCCGGCCCGCACCAGCACTCTCTAAAAACCTGAGGGATCCACCCTCGGGCACCGGCACTCTCTGCTTTGCGCTCGCCTCAACCGGCTCGCGCAAAATTGGGTAAAATTGGGTAAATGTCAATGTGCTTTGGTGTGAAGGGCCCTGGGATGATGATCAACGCCTTCATGTTGCGCTTCTCCCCCCGATTTGATGACGGCATATCTTGACACCTGCAGCAACATGCCACATTGCACTACAACAGGTCAAGACCACCCAACTATAATTATACTAATATTAAAGTCATATATCTCGCAGCATGCAAAAGCACTGAGGTACGAACCTAATGCCAGATATCCAGCAAGGGTATGCTTTGCTGTAGTGCAGCTCCACCCCATCATTCTCCACATAAATCAGACACCCCGTTGTCTTTGTGAGAAAACTGCCCGTTGGTGGCAGCATCCATGGCCTTACACGCTTCGGAGTTCCAAAACCCATTTATAGATTGGTCTCTGCATGTGCCTCGGCGCAGATCGAGCCCATTCCTCATCCCAAAAGAATTGCTCCGCCACCTGCATCATCATGCTTCGTGCAACAACAATAACTCAATTAAGCTTTGCGCTGACAATGCTGCCAATGAGTGGGGCCAAACGCAAGGGGGCGGGTGGCGCAGTGACTTGGGTGTCCAACGCGTCAGATTGCAGCGAGGGCAGCGGTCGTCGTAGCTCTAGTCACCATCCAGGGAGTGGCCGTACCGATGCTCGTCGCACGGGCAGCAGTGAACGATATACTTCTTTATGTCCGGGACGTTCAAGCACTGCTCCACCTGGTACCACGTCCCGGTAAGCTCTGACCCTTCCTTCGGTAGCATGTGTTTCTTCAGCATCTTCGACAGCCTCTCGAACGCCGCCGTCTTTATGTTGTGCTTCGGCTTCCACTTGCAAAGATTGAGCGTGGCCTCCATCAGGGTGGCGTCGGCACCGGTGTACAAATGACGGCGTCTGTTGCGAATAAGGGGGTGGAGGAACATGTGTTCGCAACGGACTAGTAGGCGCCACACTGGGGGGGGGGGGGGGGGGGGGGGGGAGTCGACACGATACATGCTCACCTCTTCCCGTCGTCGTACTCCCCTCGAGCGTTGCCGGTCCCGGTACTGAAGTCATACCTCGCGCAAGCGTCTCCTTCACCGTCGCTGTCGCCGCGGCTGTCGTCAAATGGGTTGCCCTCCATAACCCCCGCGAATGCCTTCGGCGTCGCTATCGGCGTCGCTATTGGCGTTCAGGAGTTCGTGGTGCTCCTGTCAGGTGCACATGCGCGCAAGCATGTAAACCAACGCGCGCGTAACCGACATCTTCAGCAAATCATCGTTTGCACCTTGCCAGTGCGATATTCTTACCAATACATAAACGATGGGGCAACAACGCGGGCAAGCACTCCCCGAAGGCACCGTCGGTGGGTGCGCAAGGGGCGCACCGCCGGTAGGTCGTCAATGGCGCCTTGAGGCAACCTGCGAGTGAATTCGCTCAGCTGTTCGGTCGTCACGTATTGCGGTTAAATCTCCGACTCCGTTAGCTCTTCCCAGTCGTCGTCGTCGTACCGCACCTACCTTCATCACCGGCTCCCTATCCGCCGGGGCTGCGTCCTCGTTATCCCATCTCCAACTGACGACCTTGATGTTGGGTGATACAAACGGGTGGCTATCGCATGGTGGCGGTGGGCCTATGGCATGTGCAGTAACGGGACGTCGGGGAGGGCAACATGGGTGGGAGGGGGGGGGGCTACTTGGCCGAGAAAGCTCCTCCGCGTCCCGAACGTCTTGGCTATGACCGTGCCCACGTGAAGCTCGGCATCCATCTCCTACGCTGCCATGCTTGCTGCCAGGCCACCATCAGACGACACCGAACGCCCCTCCCCGCCGCTGGGTAGTGCGGGGCTCGCTGATTCGTTTCGGGGAGACGGGAGCGGCGAAGAGAGAGGCGGGGGGGGGGGGGGGGGGGGGGGGGGGGTTGGGGGCGGCGACATCATCGATGCATCACCCGGCTCGCCCCGCGCGTTTCGGTCTGACCGGGTCCGGACGGAGCAGAGGCGTGACGGACGTACGGTGTAGCAGGGGCGCCATAACCAACGGCTGCGACATGCGCGGCAGTGTCCGGAGGCTCGGCGCACGCCTCCCTCCATCTGCGCTTGTCGTAGAACCAACTCCTCGAGATAGAGGCGCCACACGCGTCGCAGCGCACTCTCTTGATCGCCGCTTCCCAAGTCCCCGTGGCAGGCGTCCAGCCCTCCTTGCCCGCAGGAATACGGCGCTTGGAGTTGAGACGCCCCATGGCACACCACTACTCGGCGCCGGCGGCTCGCAGGGCGGGGTGATGGGTAGGAGATAGACAATGGCGCTTTGGCTGCTGCGATGCATGGTGAAGTGTCGTCCGCGGGACTTGCAGCAATTCAGCCGCAACGCTGTTGGCCGTTGCGGCGTCGTCACGGGGCCTGTGCTGAGGCGTTAAAGTACAGTGTGGCGAAAGTGCCACACGTTACGGGTGCCGCGCGAGCCGCGATGTGGGCCAAATGTAATATGAGGATGGCACATGCTACTGGTAGCCTTGAATTAAGGACCGCGGGCAGCCGGGCACGCCAGTGCGACTACCGAGCCTAGCAAAAAAGTGGCGATTACACGGTAGATACGTACGGCGATTACAAGCCCATTCCGTGAGAAACTCACGATTACGGGCCATTAAAATGTAATTACGAGACATGTTGGGAGCCTAGTGCTACAGGAGCTACGCAAACTTCTCGACGCCGACAGCGACGCCGGTAGCGACGCCGAAGGCATTGTCGCGGGGATTGTGGAAGGCAACCCCTCTGACGACAACCGCAGCGAGAGCGACGGTGAAGGAAACGCCATGCCGCCCTCTACCCCCCATATAGCTAGAATCTTCACGCAGGTCATAGCTCAGAAACTTAGCTCAGCATGTTCCGGGTATATACTCAACTTCCTACTACCATGTGAGCCGCCTATTTACACACCCCTACTACATACCCTGCTACATAGCCGCCTACTACATACCCTGCTGCCCCGGGCGCGCTAGCACAGGAAATGCGGTTTGTGAAATCGACGGAGATGAGTCGATTTCACTCTTATGTGGGGTCGAAAGTGATTTATCATGATTGTTGAATCTGATTGACGTATTATGTGTTGGCTGCACTACCCCGCAGGCACAACATGTATCACCTGTGCAAGATAGGGGAGGGAACATCATTCACGACTACCTATGTATCGTACACCAGGACACAAGGACAGAAGCGCAACTGGATAAAGGCACCCCCTCCCCCCACGCCTGATTCCAAACAGCGTACATAGTGTCGCCCTGCTGAGTTCTGGTATACACACACATGCAGATTGTGTATGAGAAGCCCGAGACACGGAGGCATGTGGTGTTCTAGCACAAGGCATGGGCGGACGACGAGCAGTGGGTGCCCATTGATGAGTACGGCAAGGAGGCCAGACTGCGAGACAGGCGTGCCGAGGCGGAGCGCATGACAACGACGTGTATGTTGGGGAAGTGCTTTACTGCCTGGAGGTGACCCTAACCAGCTCTTCGGTGCCGGACCTCACCCTCGCTGTCTGCTGACGGCACGCAACTGAGCGCATGGTGATAGGTGCCCCCCCCTTCGGCATTGAGCAAGGCCCCCCTTCGGCCAAACATTCGCAAGGGGGCATCACGCCTTCCATGTCGCGTTGAAACACATCGAGGAGAATCTGTGCTGCTTCTACGCTGATCCGGACATAGTGATAGACAAGCACTATCCCGGTTTGGCATATGGGACAGTATGTGTGGTGCACATATAACGCAATGACCCTGCACTACTAGCTGAATATCCGAATATAGCTGGTAAATGTAATCGATCAAAGTTATGCTTCCCGGCAATTCCGCGCAGCGACCCGGCGCCGCTGCCCTGCGCACCCAGCGCCCCAAACCTAGCCCCCTTGGCCATCTAAATTGACGGCGGTTTTTAAACAGCATCCCCTGCTTGCAGTCTATTACTGGGTACGTGGGACTGCAAAGGGAGGTGACACAGTTGATACAGTCATAGGGGTAAGGCTTGTCAGACAGTTACACAATGCTAATACTACATCACTTCTGCGTGCTGCTACTACTCGCTACTTTACGGGCTATGGGCAACTATGCCTCATTTGTACTTTTATGCACTTTGGCTACTGGCCCAACTATGCCTCATTTGTCCGAAGTCTACTCTCCCAACGGGGTGGGGCACGAGCTGGTTTCATTGCAAAAAATGTGAGTCGACCAGTCTATAACAAGATCCCGGCTGTCGGTATCTATCAGCCCATTGCATGATAAGAGTCATTAAGGCGGCCGCTGGCCCGGTGCCCTCCTCCACACCCCACGGGGTGTCGGGGCACGGCATGAAGCACGCCATGAGTGTTGCAGCGGCACTTGCGTGCTGTGTGCGGGTATTCGGGGACGATGGCACCCGCCCGGTCGGCTTCCCAGTTCATGGTAGCCTCCATCAGTATGCGCACATTGGTCGGCGTGTCATGGGGATGATTCAAGTGCATGTAGCGGGACAGCAGTGCCGTAGCCGCGAGCGCCATTGCCGAGAACAACTTGAACTGGTCGACGAAGGCTTCCCGCAGCTTTGGGTTCCTTTGTGGGTCCTTCTCGGTGTACACCCTTCAAAGCGCGGTACAAATGGGCCCGCGCCGCAGCGAGCCATATCGAGTCGGCTTCGCTAGACAGCTTTAAATCAGAAACCTGGGTATCCTTTGGCGCGTCTATGCGGGAGAACTTCCAGGCCCGGAGACCCTCTGCCCCAACGGCGAGGATGCCCGGCCATGTATGTTCCTTTCGAGAGAGGGATACATGTTGGTGTCGGTCCTGCGGGTTGGAACCCACCCCGGCTCGAGATGGATGTACCCCCTCTCCACCAACTGTTGAATCAATGAGGTAACGGCTCAAGTCCGTATGTAGGGACGCCGTCGTGCGCATCGTGCTCCCGGTGGCGCTTAGCCATATTGGGCGAGGCGAGGAACCGTGGAAATGGTGGATAACGGTGGGGTGCCGGCGGCGGGTGGGTAGCGTGCTGGTGGAGTAGCTGGGTTTGGGTTCGGTATTTGGGAGAAGAAGAGGTACTTTGCTGCACTACAAGTCGTTGGCAGCTCTGACGTAGTCAGCCGCTTGTCTCACTGTTTGGGCTTGTGCGGATGCGTACAATCGATTAAAAGCGGAGTACGCCAGATATCGTGACCATTCCCCGTTACGGGGTACCTACGGCCAAATTAAGATTTTGCAGAAAGTGCATGTCAAATGTGTCGTAATGTTGACGCTGATTACGGTATATATATATATATATACGGGATATTAAAATATAGCTACGCAGCAATAAGCCGGAGTGCGCTATTTAATAGCGGAGCGCGATGAGAAGTCGTCTCGGCGCAGCGCCGGACTTCGTTTTTTTGAAACCATCAGCCGCGCCCACTTGCCGCACACTCGCACCCGCCAAAGGATACCGAATACCGTAGCTGCTCGTCCCCCAGCACCCTCCATCATCATGGCCACCCACGCCAAGCTAATTCCAAGCACCCCATACGGCAAAGCTGTGAGGCCTGAGGGCATGACCATACCACTCGGTGCTCTGTGCAGCACGGGCCGCATCGTTGAGGACGTGCGGCAGGCACTGTTCCGCGACCATGCGACCAACAACCATATTCGTCGCGTTCAATCAGAGCAACCCCATGGCGAGGACGCGTTCGGCTTTGCTTTCGCGGACAGCGTATTGAACAACTGCGCTAAGCGAAAGCGGTACGACGAAGCCGCCGAGAAGAAGCTCCTGCTTGAGGCAGGTTTCAAAGTGTCCGGTTCGTTTGGGTGTCGTCACGCTGTATTTTACCTCGTGCGTACCCGACGCGACGTGTGCCCAGATCTTGAACCCAACACCCGAGGCGGCGCCCCCTCACCCCCCCCCCCCCCCCCCCCCCCCCGCGGGATTTGACATGGGCACTGGCGTTCAGAACGCCTCCGTCGACGGTTCATGCAATACTCCTACGAGCCGGGGCCTGGAGTCTACCTTGAAAGGGACAGTGAGGCGGCGGGTCGCTGACATGATTGCGTAGAGGATTGTAAATTCAAATGCGTCGACCGCCAAGTGTTGCATTTTTGTTGTTGCTCCTGCATCTGAGGATAAGGCATTGCTGTCGGGTGTCGTTGACGAATGTTGGCCGCGCGACACTCAGACGGGGATCCCTTAGGCTAGCTCGGGTTTGCGAGGTGATGCCGAACTGGGAAGCCGCAGGTGAGTCTCATTTGTATTCGCACTTGTTCGATTACACAACCATCGCCGCGATAAGCAATCAACACGCATACTTACTTTCGCAGTTGCTATGTCAGACCCCCGCCCATTCCCTACGTTTGGCGGTAAGCCAATTGTATCGACTGTTCAACGCAACAAGGTCGTGTCGCTGCCGCTGGCGGGCACCGCTGCGTCGCCAAAGCTCCACGGCTTGGTGGGCGTGCTGTCGCAACAACGCTAGCAGAAGAGGGCGGGCGGCGTCATCAAGCACAACACCAACGCGGTCAAGAAATTGGCCGCCACGCAAGCCGTCCCCAGCGACAACGTCGACGAGGGCAGTCGCCCAGAGCCCCCGGCCAAGAAGGCCAAGCAGCTCGCCAAGCCAGCGGCTGGAGGGCTGGTCCGGGGCCGGAGTGGTGCCGGGGCCAGGGCGGGCGGTTGGGCGCTTGGGTCGTGGGGCGGCCGCCAGGTCGCCGTAGCCGCCGCTGCCTCCACCCGCGAGCACCGGGTCGGCCGCCGTGGCGGTCCCCGCAACCGGATGTAAATGATTTATTCCGCCCCCCCCACTGCCGCGCGCCTCACTGCCCACTGCCGCGTGCCCGCTCACTGGCACCGCCGCGCGCGCGCTGTTGCGGATTAGGCCAGAGCAGCGAGATTGTCGGGCTTCTAGAGCGAGATGCAAAAATAGTTCACCGCGGATGTAGCGTCGCGATGACTTGTGATATGCGTCTGATGCAGTTTATTACGAGCATGTCACGGAATGGCTAGCTAAAGACGAGGGTCATTATACTGGTAAGATTGCAGTACAAGTATAGGGTATTACTACAGTATAATAATCACGAATAAGTGCGGGAGCCTAGTGGTGCTATAGGTGCCTTTCGATACGGGTGGACGAGACGGTGGACATGTTCTAATCTAATCCGTACAAAAACGTACAAAAGCATCTCGGCTGCCATTTACTTTATTGCCCTTGACCTTGCTTTAGGATGCCACCAACTTAAGATAATATAAGATTCCGACACACCGAAAACTTCCTTGAAATGTCAATTCGGTCAATCTTTTTTTTTTTGGTCATGTCATTTGGCCTTACAAATGCCCCATCTGATTTTAAACGTTGGATGAACCACATTTACAAACACACAAAAACACGGTCATCCTCGTCTATATCTCGACGATGTACTTTTCAGCAATTCCCTCGACGGCCATTTACGACATTTATACACAATGCTAAGCCTATTGGCTGCACATGATATCCGACTTCGCCTGCTTAAGTGCCTTTTTTGCCCGAAACGAACTTGAATACTTAGGTCATATGGTTAGCCGCTCCGGCTCCCGTCCCTCTGACAATCAAATCAGAGATGTTAGAGATTGGGGCCCGCCCCGCACGGTTCAATAAATGCAATAACTTTAAGGCTTCTGCAACTTCTACCGACTGCATGTACACAAATATTCTCATATGGCTGCCCCATTTCATGACATATGCCAAAAGACCACCAAGTTTGTAAGGTGTGAGCGTGAGCATGTTGCGTTCAGCAATGCTCGTAAACAAGCCCTCTGCTCCCCCCCCCGGTGCCCATGTCCCCAGGACCTGGCCCCAACTCCGAGTTTGTTATATTTACCGATGCATCCAAATACGCCCTTGGCGCTGTACTTCTGCAAAAAGACTCTCATGGCAACCTTCGCCCTTGTGCCTTTTATGCGAAGGGGCTTCAGGAAACCCACACCCAATAGCCCACTCATGATCAAGAACTACTTGGTGTTGTTTGTGCAATGAATGTATGGCGCTGGCTGCTACATAGCAGGTAGTCCATAAATCACTCTAAATACTGATTATGCCACTCTTCGACATCTCCCTACTCAATTAGGGTTAGGCCACCGCCACACACTGAGGTTCCACGCCATTTTCCCATACTTGGCCAAACACCCCGCACTGGTGAGCCAATGCTTGAAATTATGTGCCACACAAGCTCTCAGATAATGAGGCCGATGCACTGTCTCGTCGCCCCGATCTGCGCTATGACTTAACACCGCTAGAGCAACCATTACTCGACAAAACCTCGAACACATGCAGAATTTCTTGTCCACCATGAAACACTTACAAATGGACCCTGCTTTCGTTGCCCGCATTAAATCTGATTACAAATCCGACCCCACTTATGCGGGGTCCCGCTTGCCGAGTGGTGTTCGCTTTGCTTCTACTGATAAGCATTATTGGATGGTCGAAACATTCTGCCTCCCCACTTTCGACGATGAAATATTACATCTGATTGTCGGCGAATTTCATGATGCCGCCGGTCACCCCGATTTTTAGCGCACACTCAATATTTCGCGCACCTTTTGGTGGCCAAGCATGCGCAATATTGTTTGCCTTTACCGCAACATTTTCCCGACATGCCAACGCATTGCTAACTCGACCCCAAAACCGATGCTCTCTACATAACACCACTGCCTAAAAGTTCCCGCCCCTGGGAAATAATATCGATGGATTTTATAACCGGCTTGCCTCAGTCTACAAAATGACTTCGTCGCTTTAATTGCCACATTTGTTTGCAACTTCACTGAGCATACCCACTTTATCCCATGTAGTATTCACATTGACGCCCTCGACTCGCTCGGTTATTCATTGACAGCAGTTTCCGACACCATGGCAAGTGTCGTATATTTCGCATCGCGATCCCCGCTTCACCTCCGCGTTTTGGGAGAAGTTATTCCGCTCCCTTATCACCAAATTGAATATTAGCTCGTCGTTTTACCATGAGACCGACGGCCAAACCGAACGCACGCTCCATACTATTGAGCAGATTCTACGCTCTTATGTGCATCCAAAACCATGACGACTGGCTCAATAACATGTCTCTTGCTGAGTGTGCCTACAACAATAACTACCATTCCGCGGTAAAACGCACGCCCTTTGATGCTCGGTATGGCATGTGCCCCATTGTTCCTAGTGCCTTACTTGTTATCCCAACCCTTGAATTACAATGACCTTGTCGACATTGTCCAACAAATGCGCGTAACACCCTTGCCATGATATCCGAAGAATTAAAACTCGCTGATGCGTACCAAATTGCTTCGGCTACTCGCCGCTCCCGGCCCGAGGAATATAACGAGGGTGATGATCTATGGCTGTCCACCGATACTTTATTATTACGCAACCAAGATGTTCGCAAACTCCGCCAGCGATTCCTTGGCCCGTTGCCGATCGTCCAAAAAACCTCCTCCCAGGCATACTGCATTTGATTGCCCCCGACCATGGAGTGTCACCCTTTGTTTCACATTTCCAAATTACGCCGCCTAATCCCCCCCCCCCCCCCCCCCCCGGATGTTATCCTTGGTCGACTTATCCCCCCACAAGACGATGAATTCATTGTTGAGAACATTCTTCATCATAGAATTCAACATGATACCGATCATTATGCTCGCGCGCGGTCCCGCCCTTGTGACCCTTGTGCACTGGTTTGGCTATGACTCTTCGCATATCTCTTGGGAGCCCAATCTATTGCAACCTCAGAAATGTCGATATGCTTACTCTCTATGCCCAACGCACACCCGCCTCGTCTGCTCTGTTTTGCCGCCCACACAACCGTGAACTTGCCCGAAAATACCATGGCCGATGTCCCCTCAACCTTTGAGACCCCTGCCTTGATTTACTGAGAGGGGTATGAATGTTAGGGTATGTTCCCCAACCCTACATATACATGCACCTATACTCGCACCGCAGTTACATATGTCGCTATTTTGCACAAATACTTGTAAGCCATCCTCATTATCTTTACAACTATACACGTATGCTTGCATGCACCCAGTGCCCGAGGGTAATCCCCGCGGCCCACATCCGTTATACTACGATGCCATCAAACTGCTACTGCCCGGTCATCCGTGACCTCTAGCCGGATATGCCACGACATGCCAGTTATAAGCCGGTGGCCAACCGGCATGTAAACATAACCCGTCTGCTGAAACCACTTGTCCTTGTCTCAATATTGCACCGCACTGCTGCACTACCTCACACCACCTCATCACCATGAGTGGCTCTAACCAATGCGGCTTGGCCTAAGTTGGCATTCCATTTCCATAGTGCTCAGATGCTTATTCATGTCGGTAATTTATCGTTACTACAATGACACTCCCAGACTTTACGTTATGTCAATATATAGTTATGAAGTGTTGTATTTGCCAAGACAACACCTTTCAACTATTAATTATTACATGAGCTAGCTACAATGAAAGGCGATGTTAGGGTCCAGTTAATTAGGGAACCTATATGTTATATGTGCCCGTAATTAGAGAGTCTCCCATTTTCTCAGCGGAAGGAATAGTAGATAATTGCCGGTCAGTTCTAGGTTCAATTACATATGGGTTCTAGCGTTCTCTCAGTCTAGACGTCGGCTATTTCGAGGCGGTTTTTATACCCGCGAGGAATTGCCGACCAGTACACTCGTACTGTGCTGTGATGCAGCAGCTACGGTGTGCTGTCTAGAAGCAACCAGAAAAATAAGGAAACTTATGTGAACTTAGCCCAGTAACTATATGGCCTATTTATGCCACATTACTTAGTACCGGATTCCAAATGTATAGGAAGCTCGGTATAGACCAGCATTAGGCAGGACATGGTACCGTAGGTACTCGTAGTCGCTTATAGCCAGTCTACTAGGTCTAGCGGTAACACACATGGCTGGAGTATGGAATACTACACTCTCCCCCCGTTCAGCACCAGCGTTCTCGCTGTCGTGCAGTGGTCCTAAAGGACAGGGCCAGCAGGTCTTGAGTCTTGGTTGTCATCATGTCTTGGGTACTCGGCAAGGCCAGCGATTGCGGAATCTAGTGAAATCCGTAGTTGATCTAGGTACCGCAACTAGATAGGTGAATCTAGTTGCGGTAAACTTTCGATAGGAGGTAGATTGCAAAAATCAGTCGAAACTCTCCAGATAGTTGACGCCGCAAGAAGGCTCCTAGGTGTTCTCGCTTGGTACGTTGTATGGGTAGGCCCAGCGTACGCGAAACAATAACCCAGTGCCGGTACTGTTGCATGCGACATCTAGGACGTCCTCGACATGAAACTTGTTAGCGCCATGTACGATAAGTAGTCGTTGATCGCCGCTTGGTCGGTCCGAGTCTTGATACCACTTCTCCAGCATACTTGAGTGT